>WAAF01009778.1:212474-270706 GCA_013400475.1 Tricholaema leucomelas | reverse complement strand
TAGTTGGCCCTCCAGGCTGCAAGTGCACACTGCTGGCTCATGTTGAGCTTTTCATCCACCAGCACCTCCAAGTCCTTCTCTTCAGGGCTGCTCACCAGACAGTCACTGCCCAACCTATATTTGTGCTTGGGATTGCCTTGACCCAGAGGCAGGACCTTGCACTTGGTCTTGTTGAACCTCCTGAGGTTGGCTTGTGCCCACCTCTCCAGCCTGTCCAGGTCCCTCTGGATGACATCCCTTCCTTCTAGTGTGTCTGCTGCACCATACAGCTTGGTGTCATCAGCAAACTTGCTGAGGGTGCACTCAATGCCTCTGTCCATGTCACTGACAAAGATGTTGAACAAGTCTGGTCCCGCGACTGATCCCTGAGGCACTCCACTTGTCACTGGCCTCCACTTGGACATGGACCCATTGCCAGAGTCCATTTAAGAGTGGTTCAGGTTAGCATATCCGAGCCTTGATGACTAACACTATTTCAGAATGAGAGCATTACTTAGGCTCCATAATATATTTATTCCAGAAAGAATGCATACATGTGCTGTCATAGTTTGCAGTTAGACATCTGTTGGAACAAGCTTCTTTGGACTTTTCTTAAATCAGGAAGAAAAGTAGGGTATTAAGTATGTCAATATAGTTTGTAAAACTATAGTTAGATCAACGTGGACTCTTTAATAGGATGTGTGTGAAGAGTTGTAATGTACAAAGCTAAACACTTCAAAATTTCAGCAGCAATATTTTCTTAAGCTGATGGATTTTTTTCTGTCACACTGACAGTAAGAGTGTAGCACTGTGCAAATACCAAAAATAACTCAGCGAAAATAACGCTGAATTCAGCCTAGTCTACAAACATGGTAACGACTAATAAATGTGTCTAATAGTTGTGTGTGCTCCCCACCATCCAAACGCTGTGTTTTGGTCTTTTCTTTCCCCTTTCTAACAAACTGCTCCTCTATTACTTAGGTTTTGGCGCCATCTTCAGCTGCTGCATTTCAATTTGTTCAGGCATCCTCTAGAGAGTAAGCAGAGGAAGGCTTCAAGCAGAACAAATTGAAATTAAGCTTGAAAAATGTATCTTCATAGAACTGGCTACAGAGATGATTTGGTGATATGGTGTCATAAAGATATCTTTTTAAAACCAGATAGGATCTCATCTTTTGTAATCTACTCTGTTCCTTTTCTTGAGGAGCATGATTTGGCTAGTGGAATTCCTTCCTGTTGCAGGTCAGTGAGTTGGGGAGCTGAACATGCTACCAAGTCCAAGCTGTTTGTAGGACTTAGTAATTATTTTTAAAAGAAAAATTTAAAAGTGTTGGTTTAGTTTTTAGTTATAATCTGAACAGCCTTGTTAGGTAGTCATTGGGACCATTAAGTCAAAATCCCTAATGTTACTGGTTGCTAGACTGTACTGCGCAAGCTCTGATGTGCTGGAAGAAGTTGAAATGCTTTCCCATTTGTTATGTTTGTAGTGCATTGCATCAATAATTTTACATTTGTCCATTAAGGATATTTTTGTTATTTGGTTTTTCTTCCATTTTTTTCATTTTGTCACTATCACAGCACTTGTTTTAGATCTGAGATGTAGTTGTTGCCATACAGATCTAACTTGTCCTGTAAGCATTGTGAGTTCACTTGAAGGGAAATTGATTTTCTATGCTAAGTTTTGGGGTTTCTTTCATTTAAATTGGGTCATAGTATTTTTCCATCATGTTTCCGAGCAAACTGTGCATATATAGATGGTGTCAGTTATTTCCATAACAGTGAGATCTCTTCTAAGTTGTGTTATAGTATGTCCACTAAGAGTTCTTCAAGTGAAAAGTAGAGGAAGATGAAAAACACAATCTTTCTAATGAAAGTCAATTCTTCCTTTACTAAGTGGAAAGGAATTTCAACTTACTTTACACTCACCCCTTCCCAGTCCATAGCATTTATATGGAGAAGTTCATAATTTTCTTTCTATGTCCCTGTGCTTTCAAAGTTACAGGTAACTTGGCTGCAAGAACAGAGTCTGTAAAGACAATTGTTTCTTTTAATAAAATCTCTGGATGGAGTAGTCAAGGTAGGTATATAAGAGGAAGTGGGGAAGGAGACCTGTCCTATTTCATTTCACTTAGAAAATTTCTTGCTTGCTTTTGTATATTAACTACAAATTAACCTGCAAGTATAAGGAAAGAAGTTTTTCTTGTGGCAGATGCTGACTCATGTTTAGTATATACATTCTCAAGTTAGGAGGTGCATTTAAACAATTCAATTCCTAAGTGATGTTGGTGTTGTAAAATACTGATGTTCTCTCTCTCTACCTACCTGTCTACCTATGTACTCATCACTGCTGAATTTCTCTAGAGAACTGTGCTGAAGAAAGACACAAATGTCTTGTTTTGCTAGTTTAGCTGCATTTTTATGTGGTATGTGACAGGTATGAGCTATTCTAAACTCAAAGTGCAACGTGGACTAAGACACCACAGATTAATTGCTACTTTGGCCTGGTATCACTAAATTTTTCAGATTAGCTCAGGAACTACATCTCAAAATAGAAGGAAAGGACATTGTCCTTGTTCCAATACTGAATAATTAAGCAAACATATTTTTACATAGGTGTTTTGAACAGAAACTTGTAGTCATACAGAAGAAACAGTCTATAAAGTTGTCTGTATGAGCAGTTATTTGTTATTAAATTTCTTTTTGTTTCATCTGTGGCAGAAACAGCCCTTACATCTTGGTTACAGATATAAAGACTTCCTTTATGGTGACTGGATAAAATAGTTACAAAATTTTTCTAATGCTAATAGAATTCTTACTATAACTGCAGTTGAAACTGTGTTGCTACAGCTGTCTACCCACTTAGGGTGGTGCTGCATGGACTATTCAGTTACGCAGTAAACAACTTGCTTTCGTTTCTTCTAATTGCAAAAACCAAACTAGCTTCTGAAATAGCAATTACTTATCAGAATGTTTAACATGTAATAGAACATCATTTGATCTAAAACACAAAGTGCACCCTATGCTATCATATGAAGATCTACCTGTTCCAGTATCACACAAATCATAGAATCAGTCAGGGTTAGAAGGGACCACAAGGATCATCTAATTCCAACCCCCCCGCCATGGGCAGGGACACCCTACCCTAGATCCGGCTGCCCACAGCCTCATCCAGCCTGGCCTTAAACACCTTCAGGGATGGGGCCTCAACCACCTCCCTGGGCACCCACTCCAGGCTCTCGCCATTTTCAATCTCAAGAATTTCCTCCTCACGTCCAGTCTGAATCTGCCCACCTCCAGCTTTGCTCCATCCCCCCTAGTCCTGTCACTACCTGATAGCCTAAAAAGTCCCTTCTCAGGCTTTTTGTAGGCCCCCTTCAGATACTGGAAGGCAACAATAAGGTCACCTCGGAGTCTGCTTTTCTCCAGATCCTGATGGCATTTGATGCTGTATCTTTAGTGACCTCTTTTGTAAGAGACAAGTAGTGATACCAACAGTTCCTGACTGTTTTTGCTTGTTTTGACATGTAGCCTTTGTCAAGGTTGTATCACAAGTGTATCAAATGTATCAGGTGAGATCAAATTTTCCATTAGTTCTAGTCATAGTAGTCATAGTCATAGTAGTGATAGACAGTCTAGACTGTCCAACTACTGAGAAATCAAGACTTGAAAAAAGTAACTTTTTTTTTCCTTTCACAGTATATCTTGTGTTTTCCTGTCCCCACTAAATTTAGCAACTAAGTAGGTTGAGATGTTTGATAGATATACTACGTTTAAAAGCTCAGTTCAATTTTGTCTTTGTTTCAGACCTTTGACGAATGTGTGGCAGCTGGAGGTTCAGACTGTGCTCCAGAGAAACTTTGGCTTCAAATTCCATTCTTCTGTGGCCACAGCTCCGAATGCTGGTAAGGAGATAAATGTAGTTCAAGTTGTTACTCAAGTATATCTGTGCAGAAATCCCACATGAGGAAATTTGAATATCTAGCAGAGTTGGGGAAAGTGTGCAGGGCTGGACAGAGCGAAGCTGTAGTAATGTATTTTCTCTTGAAGATACACTCTAGTGAAACAGACTTGCAGTTCTTCAAGCAAGCAATATGTTAGGATACTTTATCAGCAGTAATTTTAGGGGAAACAGATGTTTTCAATTTTAAATATAGTTCTTCTGTCTTGGAATCTTCTTCTGTACTTGGAATCTTGACATTTTTCTCTTCTGTCAGGCTACAATATCCATCTTTCTGAATGGAGATATTTTCTTCAAGCTCTTAGAGTTTCTGGGGAGAATAAAATAATTAAGATTAGGATAAATTTATCTTCTTAAACCTTTACCAGACATCCAGTAGTTGATGCAACTTACTAGAAACTAAACCAAAAGCAAACAGTGTCCATCTGTCAACAGAACATGTTTTATAACAGCAGCACAGGCTTAAAAATCTCTTTAGCAAACTTGAAAAATAAACAAGAGACAGAAGTGTTTTTTCAGGATTCTGAGTTAAAACAAGAGCAATTATTTGTCAGATGTAGTGTTCATCCAAACAAAGTAAATGATGATTTGAGAACTCCTCTTTCAGTGTCATTTGGTCAGACCTACTTAGACCTGGGCCAGGTGGAGAAGCAGAGAAATTAAGAACGCTGAATCTCTGTCTAGTGGTATATAAAGGGGGAAAAAATGCTGGTTTAATTTCTGCCTGTCATTCAGTAGGGAATTCCTCCCATTAAGTGCAGTGACTTTTTAGTCCAGTTATGTTTGTGAGATGAAAAAGGGAAGTTGTGTTCCTACCAGAACAATTTCTGGTATCTGTTGTGAAAGTGGAGACCAAGTATTGACACTGAGAATATGTAAATCCTCCAAAAATTAGTTTAATAGAGAGAGTAACCATATATATATATATATATGCATGGGGGTTTTGTGGATGTGCTGTTAATCAAAACAACTCAAGAAGGTAAAATTTTGGATAAGTACACAGATGAAAGAAACTGAAAAGGGAACTTAAGTCAGAAGTGGTTATGATTTTAAATGAGTCTTGCCTTTCCTATACAAATATCCTGAGTCCAAGGATTGTTGGATGACATCAGAACTTGTTGTAATTATTCTCTGTCATTTTAGGAATGTGGGAAGCAGATGGGCTTTGGAACAAGCCAAATACAATCTGATTAATGAATACTTCCTAGTGGGAGTTACTGAAGAGCTTGAAGACTTTATCATGTTATTGGAGGCAGCTTTGCCCCGGTTCTTCAGGGGTGCCACAGAACTGTACCGGACAGGTATTTAAATGGTTGATTTCTATGGCTTTGTAGTGGTTTGGGTGTTCCCTGCCCCCCCTCCACACTTTGAAAGTCACCCAGACTAGACTCAGCTGGCTCTGGAAATATGAATGAAGGTTATATTTACAGCTAGCACAATGTACAAGCAGATATTTACAGTATATACAGTTATAGACAGAAATATACAAGGTAAAAGGTAATACAGAAACACAACAGCCCTCCCAGAAACCTGAGTCCCCAGGAGGGGCTCCCAACCACCCTTCCACCTTCCCCCACCCCTCTCAACCATCGAACCCTGGTTCGGCCAGGGGTTTAGGAAGCAAAGTGGATTAATCAGAGAAACGGCAGAGAGGCTAGAGAAAAAAAATGCAGCTCCAAGCTCCCCAGCAGAAGTACCTTATCTGTGTTTGGATTCTTGTTCTTATACCTCTCAGCAAGCCTATGAGTGAAGTAGACATCATCCTGTTTCCCTTTCACAGCTTGTGATTTAATCCTTCTCACCAAGACTTTCTAAGCTAGCTTCAAACTAGCACAGGCTTCCATGGATTTTTTTCATCCTCTTACCACTCTTTTTTTCAGTATGAATTCTTTAGACCTAGGTGAATAGTTTTGAGTCTTTGCCAGTCTTGTCCCTCAGCTGGCTGATCTCCCTTTATTTAAAAGCCCCTGAGTACAAATATTTGAAAGGTAGCCCAAGTATCTTCCTGCCTTACACAAACCGTAACTATTTAAGATTGAGGTAAAGGCAGTTGTGTAGCTATATCACACTTTAAACATTGTGACAAATTTTCATCAGAACCTTTTGGAAAGACCTTGGAGGTACTTTAGTATTCTAAAATGACTGGTAGTGATAGCTTCCCATTTCCTCAGAAGTCCTGTTCAAATTACCGGTCCTTGATGCAACCCTTTAGCCGTGCAAAAAGGCCCGAGGGATACAAAGGTCCAAGTACATCTTTATCTTCCTAGTATTATAAGAAGACATTTGTCATATATATATAAAATATTATTATGTATACAATATATGTGTCAATATTATGTATATTAAGCTAGTGGCTCAGTTTCTAGGATCTGGCCATGCAACTTAGGATGGAGAAAATGTCCATCTTAGCAGGGCTTCTGTCTGCAAATGGAGGGAGAAAAGGGTCTGGTAGGTAGAGCCTGGGTGTGTAGTATTAACAAGTTTGTAATAAAGCAACAGGTAGCACTTCTTAGGGAAAATGCTGTCATCATTCTCGTGGACTCATAGAATGATTTGGGTTGGATGGGACTTTAGAGATCATGTAGTTCCAAACCCCCTGCCATGGGCAGGGACACCTTCCAATAGACTAGTTTATTGAAAGCCCCACCTAATCTTCCAGAGATGGGGTATCCACAATGTCTTTGGGCAACCTATGCCAGTACCTCACCACCCTCACAGTGAAGAACTTCCTTACATCTGATCTAAATCTACCCTCTTTCAGTTTAAAGCCATCATATCTTACCTGCCTTTTTAAATACTATTATTCCCTCTTCAGCTTTCTGGTAGGCCCCCATTACATACTGGAGGGCCACTGTAAGTCTCCCTGGACCTTTCTCCAGGCTGAACAACCTCAACTTTCTCAGCCTGTCTTCACAGGAGCAGTGCCCCAAACCTATGATCATCTTCACAGGCCTCCTCTGGGCTTGCTCCAACAGATCTGTACCCTTCTTTGTGTCAGGGGCCCCAGAGCTGAAGACTTTATTCCAGGTGGGGTTTCATAAGAGCAGAGTAAAAGGTGCAAGCTGCCTCCATCAACCCGCAGGTCACGCTTTGTTTGACGCAGCCCAGGATAGAGTTGGCCTTTGGTCTGCAGGCCACGCTGAGCTTCTCATCAACCAGCACCCCAAGTCCTTTTCCACAGAGCTGCTCTCAATCCACTTGCCACCCAGCCTGTCTTTGTGCTTCGGGTTGCCTCAACCCATATGTAGGACTCGCACTAGGCCATTGAACTTCATGAGATTTTTACAGGCCCACCTCTCAAGTATGTCAGGATTCCCATTTTGGTCATTTTGCCTCATGAAAGAAGTCTCTTCCTCTGCAGTTTTAGAAATTCTTAATATTTGACACCAGATTAATATCTAAATAATTAATTTTGAAAGACCAGTCTTGCTTCACGTACATTATGTGCAGTAATCTTGTGCCTTAAATGAAGTGTTCATTCCCTGGGTTTATTAGAGTAAGAGGGAAGACTTGAAAGAACTGATGCAAAATTCATTAACATTTAGTGAGAAAGACTGCAGTTTTCCAACCCTGCACGTCATGTTAATACATTCTGGAGTAAATCCTGTCGCTTTTAATGCAGTTTATCAACCAGACAAGAGTATAAAACTCTGTAAATGAAAGGACTGTAAACATTTTTTAATCACTTGAACTTTAAAGTGAAGTTATTGCTTTCATTTTGCATTTAGGAAAGAAGTCTCATCTTAGGAAAACAACTGAGAAAAAACTTCCCACAAAAGAAACTATTGCCAAGCTACAACAGTCTGAAATCTGGAAAATGGAGAATGAGTTCTATGAATTTGCACTGGAGCAATTTCAGTTTGTCAGAGCACATGCAGTTCGGGAAAAAGATGGAGAATTATATATTCTGGCTCAAAACTTTTTCTATGAAAAGATTTACCCTAAATCAAACTAAGATTCTAACTATACTGTTAGATTTGTGGACGTAAATCTTTGGTCACGTCATCATCTTAGTCCTCAGCCATGGAAACTAGATTGCTTGTAGACCTCCAAAACGTTTCTTTCTAGATCTGAGAAAAGTGGGCTGTGGATCACCTCCAGGGCGTTGGATAGTGGCTAAGTTGGTAATCCAGAAGCAAAGTCTTCATTTCTTTTATCTAATATTGGGAGTTAGTATCCTTTACCTGAAGAAATCTACACTTTAATTCGGAGCAATTAATACACAGCAGTTCTAGCTGAAAATGTGAACAAACAAAAAAAAGCTTTTGTTGATGCTCTTCTTAATTTTCAGAGCAATTTGTTTTCATTTATACTTCTGTGAAGACAAAAGAGGTTTGTTTGGTTTTTCCCAACCCCCCCCCCCCAGCTTTCAACATTAACATTTTGGTTGTATGCAATACGAGTAGTGTTAATAACTGGTTGACATCTGTGCTTTGTTTCAGTGAGTCACATGATATTAATTGGGATGGTTAATCATGTTCTGCTGAGAAGTGCTGCTGCTGGAATTTCCCATATTTATATATATATGTGGTTTTATTAAAAACTTGCAACTGATCATTAGTGCTAAAACATCATTTCCACATGAATACTGTAAAAAAAGTTACAGAACCAGAGCAGTGGGGTTTCCTGGTTTGTCTTTTTTACCCCCACCACCACCACTGACAGGTTGGGAAAACTACAAAGGAAGTTGGTATTTTCTGCAGTTCTGGTTGATCCTTACCCAGTGGTATAAAAATTCAGTCTTCAGTTTCTCCATGGTTTCTTTGTAATAATTGTAAACTGAGGTATTGGTGAATCCATATTATGACTCCATTAGTGAGCTGTGGTATGGTTAGGGTTTTCCTACTACTTCGATACTCTTTTATCTGTAGAATATTTTTACTAAGGTGCTTTATAACGTGTTTTAAAGCATTGCATTTACAAAAGGAGCAAAACGCTGTAAATACTGCTTATTTTATGTATTTGGACCAAAAGGTTTAAAGTAAGTAGTTTAAAGTGGGGTTTTTGCACCAGTTCTGTTACATGTGAAGTGAAAAACGGCACCTCTACTTCCTGGTTGAGTTAACTGTTGGACATTGCTGAAATGCACTTCAGTAACCTCTCTGACTTCAATACCAGAATGTTGTCCAGGGATTCTCTTTATAGAAATGTAGTCTTCATCCTTTTATTTTGGTAAGAGGAAAAGAAGAAAGATGTCATGCGTAGTCTGGTTGAGAAAGACGCAGTGAACCTGATGGACATAATTGTATTTATGTAACTGCCTTATGTGACTATTGTAAATGTGTGAGTTGCCATTATTAACAATGTGAAACACCTGGTGGATGAAGTCAATTGAAATTTGAGAACAGATGACTGGGGCCACTGCAATATAGCAAATGGCAGTGGAAAACTACAAGAATTTATTTCCTATTGAATTTTCTTAAAGATCTGAGTATTTACACATCTTACACCTGCCTTTCTTAATGTGCTTTTCACGGAGTTTAATGGGGGAAGGCACTGAGGAGACAAAGTAAGGAACGGTGGTAAAGCTTTAAATTCCTAAGGGATGATGCTGAAAGCTTAGTTTAAAATTGCCAAGTGGGGTTTCTTTAACCAGCTTGTTCTTGTAATGAAAACAAAGGAAATGGAAAATGGTCTGTGAACTGGATGTCTGCAGCCAAAAGCAACAGCTCAATTACAGAGAGGATAATGAGAGACTATCAAATACATACTGCATTTTCTTGTTTTCTTGGATTTTTCCCCTTTGAATTGTAAAAATAGATCTCTCTTTGTTCTTCCCAAATAATCAGGGAAGTTCCTTCTGATAGCTTACCATTTATATAGCATGAGCCATGCATAAGATTTCCTGTTCTAGTTCTTGTCTGTCGATGTCATTAATAATGGCAACATGTTTGGGAATAGAATGTGTTAGGTCATACAAAAAGACATGTTTGGTGGCTAAAGAAAAGAGCTGAGGAGTCATACGCAAGAAGTAGCTAATGGATATCTAAACATTTCCATAACATAGCAGGAATTTTTGGAGATACAGTGAATATTTATAACCCCAGGAAATAGTTTTATGTTGGATATTATTTTTGACACTGTTGGTTTCCTTCAGAATATTTTTGATCAGTTTAGCTTTTTGATTCCCCTTCAGAATTTTAAGAAGAGCACCTCCATGAGAGCAGAAGAGTTTACTAAGTGAAACAAGATACTCATCTAGGTAATGAAATGGATGTGTAGAGAAGAAAAACAGAGGCAAAACTTGTACTGGTTTTTAATAGAATACAGAAACCTCTTGTATTCTGTAAGCCATTTTAAAAGCTGTATTTCCTTTCTTCTTCCTTCCAGAAGGATTTAGGGTTTCTTTTGAGTCTTTGGTAACAGAAATAAGAGAACAATGCAATCTTTTGGTTTACTTTTAGAAGAGCAATATATTTTTCATAGTTCATACAAGAAAACATTTTATTCAATCAGATATCACTTTCTGTTCTTTGCTGTGAACTGACAGGTTTGAGACAAACAAGAATTCTGGGAATATATTTTTTGAAAATGCTAGCTACAGTTGCAGAAATATTCATTCCAGGCATACTCTGAAGATCTTACTGTCTGTGGAACACGGACGGAATCGAGACTGTCTACTTTTGTATCTAGTGCAACCATTAAGTCAACTGTGAACTTTTAAAAATGCTTTGCATTCTGAACTATCAAACCTGGATTTCCTAAGCAACAGTTTAGGAAAAGGAGCTTTATGGATTTTTAATAACCTGCTCTTTTCATCTTCTCTTCAGAAACGGAAGCGATCCAAATTGTCGAGATGAAAATTATTATACAGTATATAAGCAGAAGGAATCTTGTGTATTTCCCCCCCCCCCCCTTTTTTTTTTTTTTTTTTTGTTTAATTTTATTATTACTTTTTTTGCTGCAGGTTGTGTGATGAGTTAACTTACTATGCAGCCTCCTGAACGTGGATCTTTTAACTGAAGTCGCTGTAGTGTGCACAGGAATCGGATAGGCTTTTTGCAGGGCTAAGTTCATCTGAAAGGTGCTGAAATGCTCATATATATATATATATATATGAGACATATGTATGTATGTATATATATAGTTGAGAGTAGCTTTTGTTCTGTACTTTTTTTGTACAAAATTAAAGCCCAGATTCTGTGCAAAACTGTAGCCCTGTTGAAACTCTTCACATCAGCATCATGGTGGCAGGTCCAGCTGCGCTGGTAACTATATAGCCATAAGCACAGCATGCCTGGAGCACCTGTGATACACTGGGCAGTCTTGGCAGGAGAGCAACAGTGTTTTTAGCTCCTTCCCATAATGATTCTGCAGCCATTTCACTCAAGTTTTGTTATTGCACCTACAGACACAAGTTTGAGGTGCACGATATCCTGTATGCATCCCTGCTTGCTCTCAGCTGATTATCAATCACTCTCTATTACTGGTACACTGATCACGGCTCCCTTTTCAAACAGCCATGAAAATGTATAGCTGTACAATATAGGAGAGGAAGAAGCAGCCCATCCTGGTCATTTGAAATGCCTTTTTCTGGGTACTTAGTTTTTCTGAGATCCTTAGCTATTTTTACTTTCCAGGAATAAAGTTTGCTTATTTATGGTATCAGAGCAGTTCTGTTTTATACCAGGGAAAATTCAGTTTTTTTTTTCTGTTACATTTTTTCCATTAAGCTTACCTGGCATTACTAAACTTGTATATGACAAAAAAAGTATATGGATGACACTCTGAACTGTGCTGCTTGAGCAGTCAGTGGAAAAGCCTGATTCAAGTGCACTGCCAATTCAGCTCTTCAAAATTAGAGCATATTTTATGACTACTAGAAATTAAGGAAACTGTAAGGCTGCCTAGTTGCATGGGTGCCTCCTTTACTGTGAGCCTGTGCAACTCTGTAACCTTTGCAGCAGTATTTATAGAAAGAGCCCTCTTCCTGAGACTTTTCTGGAGCATAATTATAAATGTTCATACACTTGTACTGTCTGATATTTACATCAGCAGCTTTCTGTAGCTTCTGTTAAAAGAGACAGGTTTGTGAGCATTTCTAAAGCAGTACTGAATGTAATTTTCAAAAACATGGATTGTGCTTCATGACTTCTTTTCGTTTTAAACAAACACACAGCTAAATAGTGCCTTTTTTCCTCACAATCCATGTTGAAGATGCTCGCTCCCATTCACAACCTCCCCCCCCCCATAAATTGAATTGTTTGTGCAATACTATTCCAACTTGAAACCATTTTGTCACAGCTGTTTGAAAAATAATCTCCATTTTTCCTTCCTGTGCTGCCAGCTTTCTGTTGTTGAAGTGTTTCAGTTGATTACCTAATGCAAATGCTATAAAATAAAACACCCATTGGGAAGGGGAAAGAAAAGAAGCCTCGTGTCCTGTCGTAATATTTGCATGTCACATTCACATTAAATGCCTTCTTTTTTTCCTAGAAGATGTTGTTATGCAGTAGTGTGAACTCTGCAGCTGTTGTGATTTTTGAAGGGGAAGGTTAAGCTGGAATGTAGTTCATCTGTAACAATTTCATATAGCTATAACCAAATATATTTACAGGCCTTTCGAATTTACATTGGACTTTCTGGCCAGAAATGAAATACAATTGACACCGTGCTGAAGGTGTCAATGAAAAGCTCTTAGTATTAAGCCCGGTATTTGTAGAACAGAAGACTGGCATTGAAGCAGTGCACTGATACATGCCTGTTTCTCTGCCTGAGGGGGGAAAAAGACCTGACTGCTCAGTTACTGCAGTGATGACTAGGGTAGAAGAACTTGAATAGAATAGACTTGTCGTTTGCATTTGTAAGCAAGCACTTAGAACAAGAAAATATAGTGAGCATGGGTAAGCCACTCTGTTTAGGATTTCTTACGTCTACTGTAACCACTGCCCTATAAACATTCAGAGCTGTGTGCACTACAGAGCTGAGCAGGCATCTGGTCCAGCCAAGTTTCTTAATGTGATAGTTCCTAAATATTTAGGTTTCAGCCTTGATGATAAAGAACTGTCATGCAGTTAATCAGCAGCTTCCACGTGAGGCTTTTGCTGGCTTTTCAACACCTCTCATTGCAAGTAGGCTTTTCCTTACTTCAGTCAGTGGAAGTGCTAGGTGTAATTGTGCACAGGAAAAAAAAAGGTCTCTGCTTATATCAGCCAGAGGGAAGTGGAGATAAAAATTGCTTATATGAAGGTACAGAACTTTCTACCGTCCACCTATTTCTGAAATGATGTAGTAAACAAAATGACAGCAAAGAACATTTACAACACAAAAAAATAGCTTTATTTAAAATGATAGTAGCTTCTCCTATGATGGAACAACTGTAGTGTAGAGATCTGTCTTAAATACTGGTAGAAATTGTTTGGGTTGTTGTTAAATGATGCTGCCATTTGCACAGGTAATTAATCAATTGGAATTCATGAGAAGGGAGTGAAAGAAGGAAAAGGTTTTCTCTTCAAAGCCAGATTATTTTTTTTTTCAGGTCCTGTATTTTCATTTTATTTGTTGTTAAAATCTTGCATTTGATTTCAGTATAATTTCCTTACTCTTTATTAAAATACAAGAAGTTGCTAGTGAATGTCAAAGCAATGTCCAGATGTTTTCTTCAAGCACAAGTCCCCTGCTATGACCTCCCCCTGGCTTCATTACCACATAACACAGATGTGGTAACTTTCAATAAGAGCTAATTTAGAGGACTAATAATACTCTTTATTAAAAAAAAAAAAAAACACACCAAACTTTACAAAGAACACCTGTGGCCTAAAAATGAAGGCTTTGAGACCTTTCACCTTGTCATAATAGCCAACTGCATCCTCATAAAAGTGGAAAATACTGTGATAAATGTTGTCTGCCCATTTTCTACATGTTTACAAGACTGGTCCACGCTCAGATACGCTACATAACTTTGCATCATGAACATGACTGCCAAAATAATCACACAAAAAAACAACTGCCCATCTTTCTACTGAAGGGGGAAAAAAAAGGTACATGTCTTGGAAGAAAAGAGATGAAAATGGTGATTCATGGGAATTGTGGTTATACTTCAAGTATACAGGTATCCCATTCCTCAGGTGCTTTAAGAAACGGTTCACTGCCTTGCTGTGTTCATGCATGTGTTGTTTCAGGCTGCTACTGATAGGAACCCATCTGTTTTTCATCTAAAAATCAATGCATTTCAAAAATAAATGCAGTAATAGCAAGGGAAAATGCTGTCATATTTTGAGAGACAACCATGCCTTATTTGGTATGATAATTTAAGTGCTGTAGCTCAACCAGAACTCTGGTTTTGATGCAACGATTATTGGAAAATATTATGAATTGTCTTTACACACACACAAAGAGGAACAAAAAAAGAAAGAAAGAATTAGTTTAGAGAATAATGGTCTTCTGGCCCTGAAGACATTATTGTCTTGACAAATATTGATAGTCACTTTTAGCACAGAATAGAATTTGGCATCCTTAATCTCCTTTATTAGGATTTAATAACTTCCAAAATGTTGTGTGACTTGAAGAATTGGCAAGGGGAAAAGAAATGCTTAACTGCTAGAGCCTTCTGCAGTTACAGGCTGGCTTTGTCAAGGCTGCTTCACTGCAGTGCGTAACAATGAGCGAATATATGGGCAAACGTTGCATGAAGCAGCAGATGCTGTAAGAAAGGGTCCATATGCATCTGTGAAGAGAGTGCGTGAAGGCAGCAAAGTGCAGGCAGAAATAGAAGCCACTGTTGGAGACTGCAGAAATTCCTTAAGTTAATAGCTATGATGGCTATCTTTGGTCTACTTATCTGCTTTGGATCTTCAGTGCTTTCCTTTCAATGAATTAAGAATTGGAAGTTGCAACCATCAGTGCTGCTGCTGTAGTAAGCAAGGCCTGTACACTGACAAATATCGTGTCTCCTTTTTGTAACCCCAGTACTCTGCTTCAGTACTACTTGGAGCTAAGCTACAGAGCTGGAAAAACATTACCTTGGCTGGGAGGCTCATTCACTCTGCATTTGAGGTCCTTGCTTCTTGAAGACAAAGTAAACTGTAATTGAAAGATAGATGTCAAGTCCATGAAGCCTAGGAGAAAGCATCTTATGCTCAGACCACGTGGAACAAAAATCTCATTGGTTTTTCAGTTTGTGTCCATTCAGAAATGAGTTCACTGACTCAGGCAGATTCCAGCTGGACATCTGTTAATACTAAAGGTTACTTTGGAGAGATGGTTAGAAATCTGAGACTTACTTTTAGCAAAACTTGCTGTAAACATTGCCTTTCCACAAAGCTTTTCAACAAGGGTTTTGGTGGGTCGAGTTTTTTGCTACTGTTTTTTTTTTTCTTTTTTCCTTAAGATAAAAGAGGGAAAAAATCCTCTTAAAAACAGAGCAAAACAGGAAAACATCAGTTCTCCCACCACCACAGCAAACATTCTTTGTCAGTGCCCCTATTTTTTTTTCTCCAAGTGTATGGAAAAACATATGAGAGTGTATGACATCTGTGTTCAGCCTCTCCCTTTTCTCAGCTGGCTTTGTGAGATAGCATAATAGGTCTCATTGCTTCACAAGCCTTCCAAAAGACAAGCCTTATCATGCAGGTATTGTTGTAGGATATGAGATCATGCTCCAATAGGGAGTTTATCACCCTTGGTGTTTACTCAGGGCCACCTTTGAGAGTGGTGGCAACAGAGGTCCCTGTCCTGTGTGTCAGAGGTAGGGCTCGTGTATTGTCCTGAATTATCTTGCACATGCTAGCGACTGTGCAACAGTTTGGATTCATTTACCTTGTATATCTGACAGTCACTGCGTCTAGCAAGGATGTTTAACTTGTGTGGGTTTCTTTGTTGTGGTTTTTTTTTAATCTTTGTGCAGGACAAGGGCCTGACGAGATGAGAATCAGGATGCAATCAACAGGTTTTATTAACTGAGGCTTTGCAACTGGCTCATGTAACTTTGGTTCCTCATCACCCATCCAGGAACGTCCTCTTACATACATTTGTGTGCTTGTGTGTCTACACATAGATAGTCACAGTTCTCATCACTTGATCATAATGAGATAAATGGAGAGTGAATTACAGAGCCAAAAAGATTCAAAGACAGTTTTGGAAGCCAGGTTTGAAAACCTTATGACTATACTGTCAGAGGAAACAAAGCATGCCCAGGCAGACACTCAAATCTCTTTCAAAATGCAGTTTTGTGTATCTGAAATGGCCTCTGAGCATCTGTTGAGCAGTCTAGTTTGGGCTTTACTCAGTTCTGGTACATAGGAAACAAATTCAAAAGCTTACTGCAATGAAGGATCCTTATACTAAAGTTTATGGCTCCTTTAACAACAGTGTTTTCCAAGACAGTACCTTGTGACAGAGAGAAGGGGAAAATCCTGAAGAAATGGTTTATACAGACATTGAGATGGTTGTTCAAACTTCATCAGTTTATGTTCTGCTTATATGTGTTGATTTAAACTCATTCTTTTTCCTGTGTTTTCTCCTATGCATGAGAAAAGGTCTATTCAAAGTCCAAAAGGGTGTGCATTCCTCTGTAGCTGGATTGGTAGCTTCCCCTGTGCCAGTCTCATTTTGTTTCTCCAAATTCAGATAATGATTGACAGCTGGAAGTCTTAACCATTTATTTGCAAAGAAAATGCAGAAGACCAGGAAATAGAGACCTGGGTATTATAGCCATACAGGATACTCTAATTTTGTGGAGTCTGTGATATTCCATAGCTAAAACCAATGCAAATTAAATGTTGAGATAATACTATTTGCCAGGTTGTTTAAATGTAGCCTGAATGTAGGTATTTGTGTTAATATGCAGTTTCATGGGTTTTGTGGGGGTTTTTGTTTTCTAGGTTGAGCAGTTACCAATGATTTTCTAGGAAAGCCGAATATCTTCAGTTTGGTGCCAAGATATTAACATCCACCAGCAGCTTAGCATCTGAATTTGTAATTGTTGACTTTTATTCTTTTAAAACCACCTAGAAATTTGTTTTGGTTTTTTTTTCTCTTGTTCCTTGTTATAGAAATACATTCTTTTAAAAAGCATTTCCTTTTCATATTCTCTTTCATAATCACATCTGCAAGAAAAATGTGAGGAACATTAATCATTTGGGAGCCTTGTGTCTAAGTCTTTGAAGACAAAGTGCTGCTTCTGCTGACTGTAGACTTTTTGCCCAGGGTGGTTTCCTCTTTCCATATAAATCAAAAAATCCCCATACTGCTGTTCTTCCCAAATCAGGTGGGGGCAGGGGGAACCCTCAAGCAATAAATAGCTGTTTTTCATGTGATGTTGCCACTATAAAAAACAGGCCAGCCACAAAAAGCTTAAAAGACCTTTGAAAAACAATGTTCAAGAAACATAACTGAGAAACAAAGCCAAATTCTCACCTGCCCAAAGCCGAGGCAAAACTCCACCCACACCACTTCAGAAACTGATAGGATTCTGCTCTCTGAATGTTTCAGTTTATAGTTTCTTAGGGTTCTGCATACTGTTTTCTAGGCTTTAGCTGTTAAGGCATCAGCTATTAATGCAGCAGCTAATAAGATTTATTAGCAACATTTTTTCATACCTCAGATTTTGGTGAAGAATATACAAGTGATGGGCAAAACTGCCTGTTTGGCAAAGACTTGCCTAATGAAAGGCAAGAAAGGCAGAAGGAAGGTTAGTTGTAGAATGTTGGTGTATGCTTTTAGGAATGATGATTTTCCTGGCTGTCAGATGACCTAGAGCATAGCTGAGAAGTTTAAGTAACTTCCCCACAGCTATTCATCAGAGACAGATGTTTCACCCTGCATGTGTGAAGCAAGCAGACTAACATAGATGGAAGGTAAATTCCTGTATCTTCCACTTCTTGTTTTTCTAGCCATCTCTGGGTATCTTATCATCATCATCATCATCATCATCATCATCATCAATCCACTAGAGAAAAGTCCTCCCCTCAGGTAAGAGCTTTCTTTTCCTACTTGGGAGCAATATAGATGCTTGTTCTTAGTACATAACTTGGTGTAAGAGCTGTGTTAGTATTATTGCACATAAACATTTTTATTGGCACATAAAGCAGTACTGCTGCACATCAAAAGGAAGCCTGTATTGGTAAGCAGTATTGGCATGTGGCTGCCATAATATCTGATTATTAGCAGATAATATTGAATAGTGTTCTCTTAACCTTTGCAATGTTTTTGTTAGAAAATCTGTTACTGTTGTTCTGTATCAGAGATAAGGCAGTGATACATAGATGGGATTTATCTGTCCTGAGAAAATGCATTCTCTGACCCTTCCTGCTGCCTGTGTGCAGGTTCATCTCTCATCTAGCTGCAGTGTGGGCCCACAGGTTCTTCAGCAGGGATGGTCCATGTCAGGGAAGGTGAATGGCCCAACCCCAGAATTGCCCATTTCTGCCAACAGTGAGAATGTTGCTTCAGCCATCAGGTACAGCAAACAGGAACAATTTTGAGGAACAGGGCCCTGACCTGGTGGGTATGCTTGCTGAGGTGTTTTGATACCAATTTATGCTGAGATAAAAGCAAGATTGGGCTTTTCATTGCACTCTTAAGCCAAGAGTATGGTGCCTGCAAATATAGCAGGGCTGTTGGTATAAGTGAATTGCCCACAGTTATGTAAGAACGTTGTGGAGACCGGAATTCCGCTGAGACCTTTTGAGCCCTGCAAGGGCTCCTCCTATGTCTCCTTGCTAATAATTTTCTCATATAACTTTCTACCTTGGCATGAATAATGCTGCAAATTAATGTGTACTAACCTCTAGCATTTTAATAAAATAATAATTTATGTCTTTATACTTAATTTTTGCACTTGCCTGTCGTCTTCCAGGCAACAGGGAGGGTCAAAGAACAGGTGTGGACATCTGGGGAACATTGTATTTGCAGTGCTGGTCATGAGTTCTGAACCCCTTGAACTTGTGTGGCTGGCTGAAGCCATATCAGGGTACAGGATGTTGTTCTCTGAGCTTCCAAAATGAATCCAAGCCCACGATGTAGGAAATAAAGCAACATACAACAGCTTTCTGAAAGTTGGAACTAACTCCTTTGACTCATTTGGAAAAGAGACAGAACAGGAACAGCTGTCTGTGCTGGCAGCATTTGCCTATTAGAGTGCAGTAATTGCACCTGCTTTTCTCCCCCCCCCCCCAAGTCTGATTCTTTCTTCTAAGGCTTTGTGTGATTAAAGAAATACCATTATTACTTTTTTTTGTTGTTGTTGTTTGCCTGCTGTATTAACCACTTTAAAAAACAAGAAGAGAAAGATCAGAGATGATGATACATTCCTTTCAGTCATCTGTAGCCGTTTGGAACAGTGGTGTTTCAGAGTCAGACACCTTTGTGGTGAAGTATGCATCTGGTGGGAAGAACTGGGGAGATGTAGAGGACACTCTATTACATAGAACCTTCCCACTTGTGTTCGCAGACCAATATCCCTCTTGCCCAAACTCTACTAATGTTATCAGGATGAAGACAAGTTATTTTTGCATCATTAAAACAAAAAGACAGAAGCATCTTCCCCTACCCCACCAAAGCTATTTTGCCATACAGAATGAAACCACAAGGATATCAGACTGAGATCATGCCAAAAAAAGCTTTAATTTTTTGCTATACATTCAACCTTATGCTCAACTAAAACCATGCCCAAGAGCACCTGTGCCCTTGCTGTGCAGTAATGCTGTCGAAACAAATACTACAAAGAAATACTGTTGTGCCATAAATGTGTGCCTGTGCAAGTTGAGTGCTGTAGAGCTCATCTGCCTTAGAGAGTCATGTCCCCAGGGTTCTCCAGGCCCACAGGATTGCTGCAGTCTTTTTGGGTCTCTGAGCAAGCAAGATATTTAAACTCTGCCTAACCACTTGCTTCAAAGATCATTTCCCTGATCATGCCTTCTGTGGTGTGGTTTTTAAAGGGAAGACTTGCTCTCACAACCTCTGCAAGCTCTCCTTGTCTCCAGAAGAGCTGGGCATAGGTGGCCTTCACAGGGCAATAACTACTTTAAAATTAACACACATCTCTTTGCACTTGCTGCAATTATTTAGAAACCTGCATGTCAAATGACCCATGTTAAACCAAAGACTAGGGATGTGCTAACAGCACCAGTGCGCTAAACCACAACTGACAGCCTGACCCAGCACCGTGCTTTAAAAGGGCAAGGCCCCAGCATTGGAGTTGGAATTCTGCTTTAATTAGGCCATTACCTGACTTTCAAAGCTGTATTTTCTTCCTCCTTTGCATGCTATGCTGGAGATAGGGCTGCTGGAGAAGACAGGAAGAGCCCTATCTGATCGTTATCGGGAGTGGAGAAAAGCCATGTGTTAGCTTTTCCTTTTGACGTGTGCAATTAGTTTGGCTCTGGTGGAAGAAACATGTCAAGGTAAGCAGCTGTCTCTGTCTTTCCCCTTGCTGATCCCTGGCAAGGTCTGTCTGTTGCACCTAATGTGAAAAGCTATTCAATCACCTGTTGACAGTGGTATCCCTCTCATAAAACGTGCAGCATGTTCTGATTATGTACCACCATGAGATACCTCTGCCCAGACAGCGCTTCAGGTGGTGGCCTGCCACTACTGTTAGGTTGTTTTACAGGCTGAGTGCACTCTAACTCTCCTCATAAAACTTTGTTTGAACCTGGATGTTTCTACATCTCTTTGCCCCCCTCGCCCCCCCACCCTGTATTCAAAACAAGCTTTTCCATTTTTATGAGGATACAAAGATGTTCCCATCCAGGGTGCATGACATCTGTGGTGCTCACCAGGAGCATGTTGCTGTTGGGCCGCCGCTTCCCCACCCCACCAGCCCAGCAGCAGCCCACAGTTCTGCCACCTCCTTTGGTCTCCTTGTGGGAGATACTGTGTGTCTCCTGTGTTTCCTCTGACTTCTTAGTCTTCTCAGGCAGGAATCTCTGCTAATACACTTACTTTCAGAAAAATCAATGAAATCAGTTCCTGCCTGGAACTGCTGCAGGATGCTACCCTGAGCACACCACAGCTGCATGTGGCAGCTGACTGTCATGGAAGGCAAAAGATCTGTTTGGCAATTTTTACTGTTTTCATATATAGATATAAGAGTTTATTTTATTTTTAAAGTTCAATTCACTAGATATAAGTAATGCTCTGCTCATGAGAAACTAAGTCAAAACCAAAGAAATCCAATGCAAATGCTATGAGGGAGTTTACTTTTTCACTTCTAATTCACCCTTTAGATCAATTTCAACTACACTGCTGGCTGGTTATGCTGAGGAAAGGCGTTAAGATTGCTACATGTTTGTATCATGGAAGGGTGTGCAATGTGCCCTTCCACTGCTGCTGAAGGGGTGGCCACTTGCTGCTTCCAGCATGAGCCACGGTCTCAAGTCTCCAGTTGTAACCTCTTGCTGCAGATTTCTTGTGCAGCCACAGGAAAGCCTTTTTAAACTCGTGCTATCTCCTTTGCTTTGACCAGAAATGTTGCTAATACTTTTACTTGTGAGTTTGAAAGTGTACAGATAGCATTGATGTGGCAGGCCAGCAGCTCTGAGATCTCTCTCTGTCCTAGGACTGTGTGGATGGTTTGTATTTGTCCCCCATCTGGGTGCTGTATGTCAGAAGATGGTGATGCTGGTACTCCCTAGCGTCATTTTTGACACAGTAGAGAATGTTCCAAGGAAAGGTTTGGGAAAAGCTTCTTTGTTTAATTGCAAACATTTTGGTTTTTTTTTTTTCTCTAATCAATACTTAGAAGGTAATGGAATGGCCCTCCCAAGAGGGCCAATGGCATCCTGGCCTGGATCAGGAACAGTGTGGCCAGTAGGACGAGGGAGGTTCTTCTTTCCCCTGTACTCAACACTGGTCAGGCCACACCTTGAGTATTGTGTCCAGTTCTGGGCTCCTCAACTCAAGAGAGATGTTGAGGTGCTGGAGCGTGTCCAGAGAAGGGCAACAAAGCTGGTAAGGGGCCTAGAACACAAACCCTATGAGGAGAGGCTGAGGGAGATGGGCTTGTTCAGCCTGGAGAAGAGGAGGCTGAGGGCAGACCTCATTGCTGTCTACAACTACCTGAAGGGTGGTTGTAGCCAGGTGGGGGTTGGTCTCTTCTGCCAGGCAACCAGCAACAGGACAAGGGGACACAGCCTCAAGTTGTGCCAGGGGAAGTATAGGCTGGATGTTAGGAGGAAGTTCTTCACAGAGAGAGTCATTTGCCGTTGGAATGGGCTGCCCAGGGAGGTGGTGGAGTCACCGTCCCTGGGGGTGTTCAGGAAAAGACTGGATGAGGCACTTAGTGCCATGGTTTAGTTGACTGGATAGGGCTGGGTGATAGGTTGGACTGGATGATCTTGGAGGTCTCTTCCAACCAGATTGATTCTATTCTATTCTATTCTATTCTATTTGAGCCTCTCAGTGGGCAGAAATCGTGGAATGCGATAGAAAAGGGGGGATGTTCATAGAGGAAGAATCTGGAGAGAGCACTGAATTTTTAGGGTGCTATTACACAGTTAAGTACTCTGTTTTACAAAGGCAAAGATTGAGGCATAGTGAGACCCAGCGGCTTCTCCAGCGGCACGCAGAAGTTCTTGCTGTTGGTGCTAACAAAGCCGTGATCTGAACGATAAATAGCTGAAGTTCTGTGCTGCTGGGGAACTCTGGCAATGTGGTGTCTGAGCGGGACACGTCCTCACCCACTTCACCCAGACCCTGCTCTGCGAACGTGTGGCTGCCCAAGTCCAGGGGCAGTGGCAGAAGGTCGTTCGCTGCTGAGCTGCCAGAGGGTTCTGGTGGCGATGTGGGGAGGGAGAGGGTGTGGGCACCTGGGCTGCTGCCTGCTGTCGGGTTTGTGTGCAGCCTGCTTGCCTGTCCCACTCCTTTTTAGGAAGTGGCAATTGTACAGTTACAGTGACATGCCTGGTAATCGGAAAGATCATTCGTGCTTTTTATCACTCTAACTGTTGCCAAAGGGCCTGCTCTTTAATCTGATGGTGTTCAGAGCTGAATCTGGGGACAGATAAACTGTTAAACTCAGTCTTTATCAGGCTCTGAACAGTTCGAGGCGGCAACCTCAGGAACCCGGAGAGCTCAGTGGGACAAATTCACTGCTTTTACCCCACACCCGAGGCTCCCGCCGAACCATCCGTTACCTTTCACTTCTGAGAGCAGGCCGAAGCCTTAAAGGACACGAACGACCTAATCTTAATCGCGCCTTTTCCTTCAGCGGCTGCTGTACAGCAGAAACTGCACAGACCCCCGGGCTTGGCGGGGAGATAAAAACACCAGGGGTTAGCGACTATGGGGCCCGGGGCAGCAACCGGGTGCGAGGCCGCTGCGGATCCGCCGAGCTGTCACTAGGTGGCGCGCAAGGAACGGCACGGTGGGGCCGCCACCGCCCGGGCCCAGGCGTCACCCGTCGTGACGCCTGGATGTGGAGTGGGACCTACAGCCGTCCTCCCCCGGCTACCGCCTGCCTTCCAGCGGCCTTCGGCTGTGGTGGTGTTTCTTGCTCGCAGCGAGGGCCAGGGACTGAGCTTCCGCAGGGATTAGCACGGCCGTTATTTTTCCTTTCCGGTCTTAGCCAGTATTTTAAGTAAGATGGCTAATTTTAGTGCTAAATTGAGCCTAATTATTATAATATAATGAAGGGCTGCTTTAAGTTAAATAATGACCCTTGCATTGTATTTATATGAATGAAGAATTAACCTTAAAAGCTTGCCCTTCTCAGAAAATGGATTGCACACTTGGTTCTCTCTATTGATTAGTTTAGGTATTTAAAGTGCTGCATTTTATCTCACCAGCCGCCCGGTAAATTTGTCATGATGATACTTAAAGGAGCAAATTGACGTTGTTTATTTTCCCAGGCCCGTTTGGCATATTTCTTGGCTTCTTATTGCACCTTTGAGCTGTATAGTATTGTATGAGGGAACAGTGATAACCCTTCTGCTTAAATAAGCATGACAGTATAACATCTCTGTTCAGCTGAAACACCAATGAAAGAGGTGCTGCAGTGCAAAATGTATATTGCATTGCAGCTGATGGAGTGAGGTTAGCAATCCTGAAGAGGTGTTCAAGAGAAGTAGAGTCTTCTTGTATTAAATGAATGATGGGAGGCTTGTCAGGATTTCTCTTCACTCGAAAAATTGGAGTTCATTTCTCCTTGGAGCTGCCAGATAACGGGAGCCATCCTAATAATTGCAAAGTACTTCAAGAGTGGGTAGTCTTAGGGATTTTGAATGTGACATGTGCAACTAAGCAAAAAGAGACAAGACACATGCCTTCCTGTATTCTGATTTCTGAGGAAATAGGATGATGTAAAGTTTTTTAAGTTAAATATGGGCATCTGCTCTTCCTGCTGGAGTTTTTTGTACCTTTTAAAATTTTCTCTAGAAGATATTGGGAAATAGGGAGGAAATCTGTGCCATGATGCTGGCAGATTAAAATCGCTTCTCTGGGTACTGCTACAAGAAAGCACCACAGTCTGTGGTTGTGCCCCCAGAGATGGATATCTTCTCCACTTGTGCCCGGGAATCAGCCTCAGTGCTGCTTGCCCCAAGTTCCCACTGGAGGGTGAGTGAGGGCTGTGCTGTGGCTCTAGCGCCCCACGCAGGCTGACCCTGCTAGTGCCTCCTATGGTGGGCAAAGCAGTGTGGGTGTCCCATATTGGGTAGTGAGAGGCTTACAGGCACTTAGTGCCATGGTCTAGTTAATTGGATAGGGCTGGGTGATAGGTTGGACTGGATGATCTCAAAGGTCTCTTCCAATCCGGTTGATTCTATGATTCTGTGATTCTATGATGTGGGCAAGCCACATCAGAGTCCCTGCTCCCCACACTGGGCTGGGGTCCAGGGTCCACCCTCATCAAGCTGCACTGCTCAGCACATTTGAGGGGCAGTGAGCCTCCACCAGGGCAGCCATTTCCACAGCTGTCATTCTGTAGCGTGCTCCTTCAGTTCCTCTCTCTGTTTTTTCAAGTTTACAGATCTGCTTTTGGTCTCTGAGTGAGTGAGTGATTGTCACCCTTTCCTAACCCTGTATCCTGGCCTGTGGTAGGAATACGCACACCACTTAAATTCCCCAAACAAAATGGAAGTGGAAAGTCTTCGGCTTAGTTGAAAAGAACAGCGAATTCTGCTCGCAATCTGTAATGCAATTAGCGTTATTTGACTTGGCAGCCTTTGCAGAGCCTGCGTGGGCTGCAGGCTGCGAGGGCCTGGAGTCAGCCGCCGTCTAAGAAGCAGGACTTGGGAGGAACTCTCAGTAATTTTTACATCTGAAGTCTCACAGTGTTTTTTCTCCTCCACCTCCTCTTCCCGACACCCTTGACATTTGGATGCTGCAGCCAGTCCTTCAATCCAGCTGGGAAGGGGAAAGGGGGCTAGTCCTCCAGCTCCTGCCCTTCTCTGCACCCCTGCCAGCCCTGCGGGTGTCTGCGTTCCCCCCACCCAACTGAAGGAAAATAGTTCTGGGTCAAAACTCACTGAGCCATCTGTGTTTCAGAGGCTAAATTATTTCTTGCACAGGAAATAGCATTAGGTCGGTGTATCTGGCCTGTTAATTGCTTTAACTGGCTGGAAAGGTTTTGGTCTGTGCTTGAACTGTTTGTGTAAACTTAACAGAATAGTGTTACCTTCAGATCCTGCCCCATCCACAGCTAGGACTTATAAACAAGTCTTGGGGTAAGAAAAGCAGCACAAAGTTTCAAGCTATGCTAGCAGAGGTTGTGAGAGACAGGAAGTTATGGGCAAATTGATTTCACCACTGGGAAACTAGGGATTTTCCCCCCCCTCCCAAGTAATGACTGTAAAGCATGCTAATGCTATTCACCATTAATGCATTACAGTGTGGCCTTATTAATTCAAGACATAAAGGCAACAAAGTAAGCTGTTAAATTGAAAATATAATACATATATAATGAGAAAAAAAAAATCTGTGAAAGCTTTATTCAAATGAAAATGCAGAATTGTTTGAGCTAGTGAAGTATCTTTTGTGCTGAGTTATGAGCATATGTAATAGATTTAATTATTAATTTCTTCATTGTTCTATGCAGACAGATAGGGTTCAAGGCACAGTCATTCTCTGGCTTTCATGGATCTAATTTGTATAATTATCGCCTGAATAGAGAGTTGCTCTGATTCTTAGCTTACTTTTTTTCTTCTCCTCAGTACTACCTCACTGTTGCTTTCCAAAAGGAGAGCACCTGCCAGTTCTTCAGGAATCAGCTGATCACTTCCAGTGATGAGGCACGCTCTTGGTGACGTTCCTTTTCAAGCCTTTTTGTCTAAATGAATTATTGTGCATCCTTTTTAATTTTATTGAAAAATTACATTTGTCAAGGTCTAGCTTTGTAAATAAATAGCCAGAGACACATGGATGCGTATTGCTGCTTTTCAAGGTCTCCTATTTATGGAAGCCAGATGAATGTGAAACAAAGAGAAACTTTTCTCTAAAAGCAATTATCTTTCTGCATTCCCATCAGTATAATTATATTGCAGGGAATTTTAAGGAGTCATACAAGTAGAATTGAATACATAAAATCATGGCTGAATCATTATGCAAAAGCTGAGCAGAGTGTCTTGCCTCATGCCAGCAAAACACGCCATGGCTGGCTGTTCTCTTACACCTTTATAATTGAAATATATCTATGCATGTGTTGTAGAATAAGAACCTGAGATCTGTGCTGCATATAGGAAAAGTATTTGTGGAAGAACTACTGAATTCCTCTCTGTTTTGAATAATACTCTGTGCTAATACCAATGGGTTGAAATATTTTCTCACTCGGGCATTTAGACCTTGATTGCCCCACTCTGGGAGTACCTTTAATTATGAGTATTTTCTTTGACTTTGGAGACACATCGTGTTAATAAAACAGAGCATCTTATTTGTTTATGGGAAAGTCTTCACAGGTAGGAAAAGAACACATAGCAAGGTCCAGACTACACTGGTAGAGGAGTCTGGTAAAGATAATTATGTTGACCATGCTTAGAGGAAAAAAACATTACAGCTTTTTAGGAAGTCTTGGTACCAGCATGAATTTGTAACCTTCATGTTTAAGTGTGTATTTGCTTTTAGTACTGGAAGTAGGTTCATGTATTCTTTCCAGCCTAGGGTTTTCCTCTGACCTCCTTCCACTCCTGTTATATCCAGGATTGGTCTCTCTTTCATTTTCTCTTGCTGCTCCTTTCCCTGTTCTTCCTGCCTTTCTCATGTCAAACAGGACCATGTAAATTTAAAACTCAGCTATGAGAAATTGAGGTATTTAGCCAGACCTTGGCAAACAGCTTTAGCAAGTCAGGAAATGTTTGTAACTTCCTGTGCCATGGCAGACACTGTGCAAAGCAGCATACTAAGAGGTGCCCATCCTGCATGGGACCAAGTCTCTGCTGCACACCTACAGCAGCTCCAGCCCAATGTTTTCTATTCTGTGAAAGCCATTTTGTCTGCCATGTGTTTGCATTTATTTCCTTTCCGGCTCCATACGTGACTCATCCACAGCAGGACAGAGGAGCCAGGGCAGATATGGGCTGCTCGGGAGCTCCTTTCAGGACAGCTTTCTAGAAGGCAGTCTCGCAGTGAGGAGCCATTCGCCAGGCTGCAGAAATTAACTCACCATGCATATGGTAGCTGGGGTCAGCGTTGCTTTGCTAAGCAAGAATATGAGGGCTGTCATCTTCCCATCCCTTAATACAAGAGGCTGAGATGCTTGTCTCTCTGTAAAGTGATAGAGGCAGCTTTTATTCACTGTCTTTGAATCTTGGTGTTCCCTATAGGTTACCTGCAAAGCATACTGTCACAGGTCTGCTGCTCCTGAGTTTTAGTTCAATCCAAACCTAACCTTTTCTTCTTTGTCAAGAAGTTGCATTGGTGCCAGCATTTTCTTGCATTCAGCCATGGGCAGAGTTGCAGTTGTTTCCTCTTGCTTCCTTCTGGGATCCCATGCCAGGGCAGGAGATATATTTCCGTCTGAGGATTCTCTTTGGGAAAGACTCTTATTTCATAGTGGGGGGGGGGTGTATGCCTGAACTATAATGGCATTTTAACTGACTCTCCCATCCAATAATCTACAAATCTGTTACCAATCAGAACATGATACGTATCCTCAGCCAGTTTCAATGGGGTTTATTTCTTTTACATCTGGCAGTGTGTCCACTGAGGGAGAAAAAAACCTCAACCAGAATTAGCCGCACTGAAATCAGCTGAATTTTGGATGTGTTCAGGCCTTTTGGCCAGACTTCTTCCAGTTCATGAGAAGTAATTATCTCTTGAGCATCACATTAATATTAAAGATCCATAGGCATTAGCATTTAGGCAATATACCTTCTTCCCAGCTCCAAAAAGAAAAAAAATAAGATGTGGCATAATTTATCTGAACATGCTCCAAATGTGCATATGTCTTTATTTATGCATTCCAGCATGGATTGTTCAAGAGGATAAGGCAAAATAAGGAAAAGCAGGGAAAAATGTTGAGAACTCTCATTTCCCTGGCCATTTCTGTTAGGAATAGTTATAATCTGCTAAAAATTAGTTATGAAAGCTAACAGCATGTTAATAGCATATGTTACAGACACTAAATCCTTTCAACTGGTATCAGATTTACGCCTTTCCCTATTTCTTAGATCAGGGGATTTGTGGTAGCTGGGAGCTTATGGCTGCCTGTGGCCAGGCCAGTCACTGGAAAGCCGGGTTTGGGCACTGGGGGTTCCTATTCCTAAGGCTGATGCGAAATTGCACCCTGACTTCTGCCCAATGAAGGAAAAATTGCTCTTGCAGTACCAAAAATGCTGTCTCATGCTGGGTGTCCATCAGCTGTGAGCATGCTGACATGGCCTGTCTCAAACATGGAGGTGATAATAACTGCAGTGTCCAGTACACGGTGGCTGTATGCACAGGAAACTGTAGCCTAAGGTGTTCGAGTACCACTCAGCAGAACACCATGAACAGGGCAGCACTGCTGACTTAAGGCTAGTCTGGTTCTGGGCCCCTCAGTTCAAGAGAGATGTTGAGATACTGGAACGTGTCCAGAGAAGGGTGACGAAGCTGGTGAGAGGCCTGGAACACAAACCCTATGAGGAGAGGCTGAGGGAGCTGGGATTTAGCCTGGAGAAGAGGAGGCTCAGGGGTGACCTCATTGCTGTCTACAACTACCTGCAGGGAGGTTGTAGCCAGGTGGGTCTTCATCTCTTCTGCCAGGCAACCAGCAATAGAACAAGGGGACACAGTCTCAAGTTGTTCCTGGGGAGATATAGGCTGGACGTTAGGAGGAAGTTCTTGACAGAGAGAGTGATTTGCCATGAGAATGGGCTGCCCAGGGAGGTGGTTGAGTCGCTGTCCCTGAAGGTGTTCAAGAAAAGACTGGATGAGGCACTTAGTGCCATGGTCTAGATGACTGGATAGGACTGGGTGCTAGGTTGGACTGGATGATGTTGGAGGTCTCTTCCAACCTGGTTGATTCTATGGTTCTATGATTCAAGCCACTGGGCACCCCCATGCTGATACGCTCCTGTACCTTCCATCATGACTGTGACATCTACATCTATGCTTAAGTATGCTTATGGGTCTGTAGATGGTATTGCATTGCTCACCTTTCCACCAGCTGAAAGTTTGATTACACCACACCAGCCAGAAATGTCATTACATTAACTAGGAGGGGAGCTTTTTCCTTACTGAATTCATGTGTTCAGTTTTACTCAGTAGAGGACAACAAGTCTATAAAAGTGCCGCTAGATTGTTTCAACTCTTGCACGTGCACCCACCTCATTTTCACGCCTTGGTGAGGGGTGTCAGACACAGTGTGGGTGCCTGAGCGGTCGTGGACTGGCCCAATTTCCTGCAGAGTGCAGCAAAGGCCGTAGATATCAACTTCAAAGGTAAACAATTACCTTTTATTATCACACATGGCTTTAGCTCTATGAGTTTCAAATAGCACATAATCACAAGTCTGTGATAACATTTACTCCTGATGAGAGAAAATTTACCAAGTACTAAATTGCTGCTGAGATGACGGGAACATGAGCCAGGCAGGAATTAACTCTGATGATGAGTCAGCAGACGTTAATGTCTTGCACCATGCTGGAGACATCTGCTGAGCCGTCCACTGTTGAATCATCTTAAATATTTCTGTGTTATTACCCCCCTCCAGGAGCAAGCTTTGGAGAACTTTTGTGTTACATATGCATAGCTATTTTAAAATAAATATATGCAGGCACATAACAAGTGTATGCATTTAGGTATGTAGGTAATTTTCAACTACGGGAAGGATGAGCAACCAGCAACTATTTAAAGTAAAACATGCATGGAAATGCTAATAGCAATTGCCTACATTTGGTGTTTGGAAAGCAGCAGCTTTACGCAGTTGTGGCTCTGATGATCCTGAGAGGGTAACCTCATGTCCACACTCCCCGAACCTTCGTGCAGACCAGCATGGCCAAGCTCTCAAAGTGGGAGCTACAAGTTAACTAATAGCTCACTGTATTTTGGAAATTAATCCCCTCTAGAACAGCTGCAGGGTGCTGTGTTCAAGTGTGTCATCAATTTTATTTTTTTTCCCAGTATGCCCAGAATGTCAATATGTAGTTAGATAAATGTACTAACTAGGCACAATCAAAGGCATCTGATGAATTCAGTGGAGAGGGGCAAATGCCTTCTTAAATGAGCTCCTTTTTCACTGAAAGCTCTGCAACTGTGCCTTCGTACACTGTCCTTCTGCAGTGAATCTCCAGCAGATGCTAAAGGCACTGGCATATAAGTAACTGGAGATGCCAAAGGACTGTAATCATTGCACCGAGGAACAGGCAGAGATTTTATTTGGCGAATTGTTATATTCAGCTTCATTTGCTGCAGCAAAATAACTCAGGTAGCTTTTAAACTACCAGCATTAATTAATGTAATCTTTGGCATATATAATCGCCTAATTGTATGCACATGAGAACTGCAGTAATTCAATGCACACAGTGCAAAGCTGCATTTTTTGAAACTCTGACTCTCTGAGGTCTGGAGGTCAAAAGTTAATTCTAGTGAGATGTAAGAGTTGCCTGCCAAAATTTCCCGTGTTTTTTTCAGGCATTCTGCAGTCTGAGTGTCACCACTCCAACTTATGTTTTTAAAATTTCCCAACTCCCTGAATTTTCTGTTGCAACTTAAAAGCGCCACCCAACTCACCAAATGTTTTGGAAATCAGAATGAGAGCAAGCTTGGCTGTTGTATAGAGGACGTGGGAAGCACAAGCTGACAGTGAAGCTGGTGCTCCGCAGATGTGGCCAGGAGGCAGTGGGACTGGACAGCCCCATGGTGCCAATCCTCCCTCTCCTTCTGTTCTTCTCCTTGGTGCTGCTATCTGGGGCTTAGCCTCTGTGCAGGGCAAGAACGTGGCTATCTGCCATCTGGTGGAGATGCTTTCAACCCATGTCCCCCTTTTCCAGGGACCTAGGGCGGGCACAGGTTCGTGCTAATCTCCACTCATGGGCCTAAGGACTTCAAGGCTCCTGAACACATTTGATGCTAGATGCTGAAAATAGCTCAAAGGAAATGACGTGAACGTAAGTCTGGAGTTTGCACTCAAAATACTGCTTTTTCCAAAAATGAGCTCTAGCAACTCATCTTGGAGTGCCCTAAAATAACAGTTTAATGAACATTAAGGGGGAATTAAATTAATCTAAACAGTAGCTTGATTTCAGACTTCTTAGTAGTGGCTGTGCAAAAGTAAGGCAGTGTTCTTAGTCCAAGTAAAAAATCCATCCTTTGAGGGTTGGCTTACAGAATTTTCCACGAGGTTAATAACCAAGTGAAACGTCCTGGCTGGAACGATCACATTCCCTCTACTGCCTAGTAAATAGAGTGGTGCATCAGGAGGTTTTGAGTAAGTTGCAATGTTTTTCTTCTACTGTGGAAGACGATCTGTCTCCACATTTCATTTGAGAAGTAGTCTGCCATTTTCTTTTGCATGCTGAACTTCTTGGGCACAGCGCATTAACTCTAAGTACAAAAGGGAGATTACAAGTGCCAGAACATTTTTGTCAATGGTTTCCAAAAACTATGGAATTTCCTGCCCAGCTACATCAGATCAGCCAACAACTTTGTAATTGCTAAAAACAGCCTGTTGATTTTCCTCCCAAGTGTTTCAGCTGGCCTGGCTGAGCTTTCTCTTTTCCACCATCCTGAGATGATTCTCTCATTGTGCACTATGCTCTATTTTTATGGTCAACATATCCTATACCAAACAATTTCAGACTGATGGCGGAAGGGAGATTGGATTCAGGTTGGAGATCTGAGCCCAAGACAGGGAGCCAGGCATGCCTCAGTTCCTGAATCAGATCTGCCACTAAATTGGGAATCCACATAAAGCAAAGCCACATGATGAGCAATTGTACAATGATTTGGTTTTTCTGTGCAGAGGAGGAAGTGAGTGTTTGGGAGCAGTTCTCTCCCTGGTGTGCCCACTGCAACCGAAGCCACAGCTACAGGTGGTCTGCGAGCAGGGCACAGGGAGCAGGTTCCCTCCAAGAGGAGGCTGAGGTTCAGCAGACTGCAGTCTAATTGGAGACCAGGAGTTTTCACCCGAGCAGTACTTGGACTGACATCTTAATGGTAAATGCAAATAAATTAGTTAAGTACGCCTGTATGAAATTTTCCTGCTGAAAAATTCATTCTATAAAAGCATTTATATTGTATTCTTTATTGTCAGCTAATCCAGCCCAAACTCATTAAATGGCACTGTGTGGGTTACTCGCTGTCAGTGAAATTATCAAAGGCATTTTTCAGCTGGTGCACCAGGAAAGCATGTGCTTCAATGCCAACTAAAACAATAACGAGGAAATGTTATGATCAGACTTGACCAGATGACCTTTCCCATTTTAGATTAGTTCTTAATTTCAGCACAAGGGTCATCCTGTGAGAATACTTACAATAAGTCACTGCTCACCTCTCACATGAAAAAGAAGTGACTTATTAGAAATCTCACTGTACTCATTGCAGTTAATGAGATGTGGAAAGCTTTATAATTTGATTTGCTGGACCATATGCTGTAAAGGGATACTGCTGATTTCATTCCTCCACATTTAATTTAAGCAGTATGCAATGGCTTCTTCGTATGGCTACTTATATAATAAAAATTAACTTGAAGCATAAAAAAATACACTATTGTGGGGTTTATTACTCTGTGTGGTTGAGTTTCAAGTGTTTTTCATTGAAACATCTGTAAGTAATGTGTAGGTCTAATTTTAAATCCTGGCAAATATTTTCCATTTAACATTTGGTTTTACTGACAGGCTTGGAGCAGTGGCTTTCAGAGCTCGTCAGTAACAGATATGTATTTTCAAAGATAAACATTTTTTGAATTGAAGATAACTATAATTCAATACCTGCTTTTCCTATCCCTCTCTTATTCTAGCAGTTGCAAGCAGCAACACGCTCATTCCCGCAGACCTTGGTCATGGCAGCGGTACTGTGGCAGAACAGTCTGTCCCTCATGGACAGTCCTGGAGGTGTGGAGCTCTGTGGGGCTGTAGGCCAGCCACATGCATGGCTCAACACCCTAAGGGAATAAAGTGGCAATGTCAGGAGATTGTGAACTGCCAAAGATGCCCCTTCTGATGCTTTGCAGGAAGCAGTTACCTCCAGAAGGAGGATTTGGACCTCAATCCCAGGTGGAGCCCCATTTGGACCTCAGCCCCATTGGAGCACGTGCTCTGCTCTCAGGGCCAAGTGTGCTCTCTTGTACCACAGCAACTCACTGTCAAGGCTTTATTTCAGGTTATTTGATTTTCGTCTGTAGACAAAATGAAACAGCTCAAACAGGCAGGCTGGCCTGCATAGCCTATAAAAGCGAAAACTGAGCTGACTTGTCAGTTCATGTCATGCTGCCCAGCAAAGCCTTGAACACTCTTCTGATTGTGGTGCTTCAGGTGAGAGCCTGAGCTGAGGTGTGGCTGAAGGAGGTGCTAGAAATACCCCATGTGAGACAATGAACAGTCAGTTTGGAAGTCAAATACTGAGATTATTCTCAAAAAGAAGTTCTGGCAGGCTGGAAATGCGGGAAACTCACTGGTTTCACCCGACAGAAATGCCCCAGTGTCCACAAACTCTAAATATGAGCACTGTGTGTGTTTTAAGTTTAACTCCTTGGTTAAATTTGAGATCAGGCCAAGAAATCTTATGAAGCTGCAGCCCATGGGGTAGCATGCCAGGGAAGGCCTTGGCCCTGTGACATGTCAAGGCTGCAGCAGCTACAGAAATGCCATTTTGTGAGGTGCATGACAAAGGGACAGCGCTTGTTTTCTGTCCCACTTACTCTGCCTGTCTTTCCATTTACTATTTCCTCACCATGATTTAAAAACCAAGCTTAATTCCATTTTCATTGAGAAGTAGTAACAGTAACATAACAGTATGTTATGTCACCTTTTTGAATCCTGAACTACAACAGCAGAAAATTGGGGTTTGACGCTAGGAGATTGGCTATGGTGAGGATCTGTGGATGCAGGGTGCCAGAGGGAGGCCAGTGCTGGGTGCTACAGCTGCCAGGAGCACAGGGCCCTCTGCTCTCCTGCAGCACCGTGCAGAGATCCCAGGGGAGAGTGTCTGCATTACCTGCATTTAACATCTTTACATTTAGAGAAACAAATAAGTCTTTGATAGCAAAGATAACTTCTTTTTTTGTTTGGGGTTTTTTTTTGCTTTTAAATTGTCTTTAACCCCACCTGGAGTACTGTGTGCAGTTCTGGAGCCCCCAACACAAGAAGGACTTGGAACTGCTGGAGCGAGTCCAGAGGAGAGCCATGAAGATGATCAGAGGGCTGGAGCACCTCTGCTGTGAGGACAGGCTGAGAGAGTTGGGGCTCTTCAGCCTGGAGAAGAGAAGGCTTCGAGGAGACCTTATAGTGGCTTTCCAGTATCTGAAGGGAGCCTACAGGAAGGCTGGGGAGGGACTATTTACAAGGTCTAGTAATGTCAGGACGAGGGGGAATGGGTTTAAACTGGAAGAGGGGAGATTTAGACTGGATGTTAGGAGGAAGTTAGGGTGGTAAGACACTGGCACAGGTTGTCCAGGGAGGTTGTGGATGCTTCCTCCCCGGAGGCCTTTAAGGCCAGGCTGGATGAGGCCTTGAGCAACCTGCTCTAGTGGGAGGTGTCCCTGCCTATGGCAGGGGGTTGGAGCTGGATGATCCTTGAAGTCCCTTCCAACCTAAACCATTCTATGATTCTATAGTGGTCTGGGTTCAGTGGCTGAACCAAAGGCTTGGGCTTGAGCTAGCTCACTCTCTGCATGTCTTGGGTCTGAGTCTCCTTGGTGGGGACTTGGCTAGGGGTTGAATTACAGGCCCTTCATGCATGGACCTCTGAGTTAAAAAAACAAACCACCACCACTCCTCCCCTCCTCTCCAAAACCTACCACCCCAACACAACGAAGTCAGGTTTCAATTTTAACATCTCTGTTTTCTTTCATCAGAAGTTTTGAAATGCTTCTGAGAAGGTTGGTGATAATAATAATCTCAGCCATGGTGATTTCTCACAAACACTGAGAGGAACTGTAGCTTTTCTGAATATAGCGTCTGTTTTGAATGCTTGGTGGTTCACTTGGTTTTAATATGAGTACAAGCATAGAGGCAAGTAAAATCTAATGAAAATTCTTAGAAGATTTTGGTTTGATACCCCACAGCAACCCTGGTTTATACTGAAGGGGGAAAAGATTTATTTATAGCCAGGCCTGCAGAAGCTAGAAATTTAATCTTGCTCCACAACTTATTTTATTGCATTTTTAATTTTCTCTTGCATTACCCTGACCCTTTTCTATAGCTTTTGACGCCTGGTGCTTAATTACTTATCATTAGCAATGTACATGGGGGCCTTCCTGCATATTTATAAATGTGATCATTAGTACATGGGAAGACAAAGACTTCTTTAAGACCATCATTAGTTATTCTGTTTTCATAGAAATGTTCATTAGAGAAACTACCCACCTGGTTAAATAATTATAATTAAGAATTGGTAATCTCCTTTGCATTTTTAACTTGATCTGCAGGACGTGTGTGCATAGCTAAAGGAGCCTTGTTTGGCCATCTCGCTATCTTTTCTTTTTGATTTGAATTGTCAAACAGATTTAAATGGTATGTTTTGGAAGAGTACACCCCAAGAATGATTTATGGAAAGATAGGTTATTAAAGAAAAAAAAAAAAAGAAAGAAATCAACCCAGCAATTATCTCTGAATTCATTAATTGTACACTGGCAGTGAGAGGTTATATAAGCCATCTACTGTAATGCAGAGTGTGCAGTTAAAATAGAATGTCACTGGAGCTTGATTTCTCTGCTCTGTCTGTGGTAGTCACTGCAGATACCCAGACTGCAGGCAAACGCTTTCAGAGAGGTGTTGTCTCCATGTCATGGTGTGGTATTACTTGGAAATGCCAACAATAAATGTGATGGTGTCAATAGTCCTGCTCCCAGCCATTGTGGGGAGCTGGTAGGAAACCCATCCAAAATGTGTGCTTGTGCCCATCTACTGCAAGGCTGCAGGGAAGGGAGAGCATCACCCCTTCATGCTCTCAGTGGCTGGCACAGGGAGGGCTCACCTCTGATAAACCACAGTGATGGGAAGAGCTTGTCAGTGGCATAAATATCATCTGTAAACAATTAAGCAGCTACTGCTCATTCAAGGCAGTTTTGAGAAGCAAAGGAAGTCTGCAATCAGTTATATCTCCAATTACCATAAAAATATATTAGCCATTCATTCATTTATTAATGATTCATCAGTTAACCACACATAATGAGCAAATAATTAGCAATGCTGTACGGTTGCCAAAATTGAAGAAGTGTTGGCATTTTAAAGATGAAAGGTTGCATTTATGTAAAAAGTCGGGTGGTGATAAAGTTAATACAGAAGATAATTATAAAAGTGGCTGTCCTATTTTAGAAGCTGAGGTCCCACAAAACTTGCCTAATTGAAGTGAAATTAATATTCTTGAAAAGCACACACGTTACTGCATAGTGGCTGCTGCACTGACTCGGAGATCTCCCTTCAGTAAGGTACGTTGCACAATACAAGTTAATAAAATGCCAGACAGCAAGACTGTGTTCTTTGTTTGCTCGGTTCAGGGCCTTGTGGAAAACAATAAATTGCATTCATGTCAGCCGAGGCCCATCCCTTTGCTAATTACCGTTTGGTGCTGAAATGACTTCTGTGAAATTGGGAGCATGAAGAAACACACAGCCGTACAAGGGAGGCTTTTCAGACTACGGCAGTAAATGTGAGATAGGCCTTAGGCGCACAGATGTTAAAACAGTGAATTCCCCCACAGATTACACTAATGGAAACCCTGTCAGGGTAAGTCAAATCCGGGGTCTGTGGTCAAAATCTAATTAATGTTCCTGTACTTAAAAAGAATATGAATGCCTGGAGGTGATGAAGAACGTATAAGAAACTCACTTGTTTGTAAAATTGCTTGTGTGGATGGCAAGCATGGCTGAGCCCTTCCTTACAAGGTAACACCTGCTGAAGGAGCTGCTTACGCCACTTGGCGCGGTGCTGCGGGCACCGGGCTTGACCCCTCTGCACAAAACCGCCGGCTCCTGCCCGGGCTGCCTCAGTGAGCAGTCACTGCTGGCATTAGACGCCCCCTCTTTGTCTGGCCTGACAGGGCTGTGTCGGCATCCCTGGTTAGGAAGTACTTGCAGCTGAAGACCTAAGAAAGGGGCAGCTCCTCGGTGTGAAAACAAAGACTCGCCCGTCTAGGTTGAGCTTGAGGACACTGCCGGGGCTCTTACAGCGCTTTCACAGCTGCGCTGTGCATGGCCTGTGCAAAGCAGAGGAAATTGATTTATAATGCAACAATCTCTTCATTTTCACAAGCACAGAAATTCCCTTAAATACTTAAAATAACATTCAGAGCGGGACAGACCTTAAATTTTGGATAAATGAAACCCTAATCCAGTGTGTTGCTGAAACAAGCTTGTTATTAAAGAAATAAATTTGAAACAGCAAGTGGTTTGAGAATTTTGGATTTAATTATTTAAATCTACTTAAGATAACTATGTTTGAGTTTCCTGTTGAGAGCATGTTTTCCAGGAAAGGTATCCCACCCAGTGCCCTGGAAATATTAACTTTCTTGTGCAACAGTGTATTAAGGAGTAGAGACAAATAATTACTATTATAATAAGGCAAGATATTTTATGACAGCTTGGTGATATTTCCTGGATGCCTCCTGTCGTGAAAGCTGCACAGAGCTGTTTGGGAAGTTTGGAGAGACCACCCTGCCCCTGGCTAAACAACACATGTAATGCAGCTCCAACTGCTCTTCAGGTAAAGGAGAGGTTCCTGGAGGAGTGTGACAGAATGAGCCACAACCAAAAGTACCTGAACCAGCAATTGTAAGCTAATCAAAGTATTAGGTGTTATTCAATAGATAAATACTGGGAATTGTACTTTGTTGATTATTGATTGCTGTGCTTTAAAGTCTGATGGTTTTTCTTTAGGAGGTACAATTGTCTCCTGATGTGGCATAGATCAAAAAGGCAATAAATGCGTCTTTTTATTGTAGGGCTATAATGGGAGCTTCCTGGATCCTGAGTCTGCATTTAGGGTAAGAATCAGACAAATGTATTCAAGATGACCCTGATTTGCACAAAATCCAGAAGAGGGTCAAGAAATGGGGAGATGTTCCTTGTCCCCAGTCATAACCCAGACATGGGGGGAAGTCACCTTCCCTCAGAGCCAGGACTGAGCAGGGGAGAAAACTCCAGTTCTGAGTCACGTTTCCTTCCTCTGGGCTTGTGCTGGGACAGAGGGATGTGGCTGTGCCAGCTCAGCCTTGCTGCTTGGCTTGGATCCTGCAGGGCATGCACACTGTATGGGAAGAACAAGAATGGTATTTTTGTGCTTGAATATCCTCACAATAATCATTTATGTCTTCAAGGCAGGATGCTGACCTTGACTGTTTTGTTTCAGTAGGTTCTGTCTGTGTTGTCTCTGTTTGCAATATAGCTCTTTCAGAGAGGCTACATGCTGGTTTGGGGGCCAGACTCTGTTGCTGAGTATTGCCAGCACTCGCTCTGTCAGCCATGTTGGCCACCATGGCTCAAGTACTACCCTCTGTCCCAGAAATGAAGCTTTTCATCTTTCTTGGCGCTACTGAAGTTGTATTAATGTAACTGAATTTGTCCTTTTTGTCACGCCTAAGGGTGAGAATTTAGGGAGGGTTCAGCTTTCTAGCCAAACTTTGTGGTGACAAAAGAAGGTAAATCCAAACTTTTCAATTAATCTAGATAAATGGTTCAATTGCTGCTGACAGGTCTAATGGTCAAGTCAGCAGTGTCATCATTTGAAACCACCAACAGCAACAGAGCTGGTGCTTATTTCAGCACAGAGTTCCCTAAAATTCACCCCAAAACCAAAAAAATTGCCTGGTCATCCTCATTCAAGCATGCTCACTTGTGTATGTTATGATTATGAGCAATATCTTGTAAACAGGTCCTTTTTTATTTTCAAGAAAGGATAGTTTTACAAATACTTTTTTCCCCCTTAAGAAATTATGTCTGTATTTGTGTGTTACATGAGGCATATTTTTGTTTGAAGCTTAGTTCTTGCTCGAGAGATAATCTCTCAGTCCACTGAAAGAGGTTGACTAGTGTCCCTTAGCTGAACCATTTTTTTTCCTTTCTCTCGCTTTGACCCATTGATTTAATTAAGGTCTAATAAAGTGAGGGCTGAAAGATTGTTAAAAATCTTCCCCCCTTCTACCCCCCCAAGATCTGACCTGTGCATTTTTGACTCACACATGCCCTCTTTAATATGTAAGTGCACTGATACAGAGATTGTCTTCCTTAGAGCCAGCTGTTTTCTTCCCTCAGTGGTAGATCAGATTTAAATTTGGTTTTAACCAAACCAAATGCTTTTCTGGAGACTTTTTATTTGAGTGAAAGTAAGCAATTTAAAAATAACCAAAGCAAGTAGCACTATCAAAAGGAAAGACCTTAAAAAGCTGAGTGATGACCCTTTCTTTCTCTGTTTCCTTTCCCATCCTCCTCTTGCTAGCAGGGAAATAGGAAGAGAAATGAGACCTCTGTTTTTTCTTTCCAATTAAGTAACAAGAATAACTGGAAGCTTATGAAGTATGGAGGAGTTTTCATGGAAAATGGTTGCTACTTTGCAACTCTTGTGTCTTGCCTAGATCAGTGTTAATGCTCAAAAAAATATTCCTACTGTTATATTGCCAGTCTCTCCTTTTCCTTCCCTTTCCATCAGCTCTGCGGCTTGCTACTCAATGGTAAGAAGGCCTTTTCTCAAGATGATAATTTTGCCACTGAGCAGGCTCATGTGTAACTTCTAAAAGAGAGATTACCACAAATATACATGCTCTCTACACTCTGCTAGGAGAGGACTTCTGCTGCTAGGGCTCCTGGTGCTATCATGGCTATGCCAGAACCATCATAATAGCATTGCTATCCACGGTGGCAGTTTGTGGCTGTGAACTTTCTTATATGGCTCTCATGCTTCGATTTCCTTTCTGCAGCTTGTTAGCAGGAGGGATACCTGCAGAGCTGCAGCAGATTGCACTATGGCAGAATGTACATTAAGATAAAAACCCGGTTAGTAGTGGTGTGATCCCAGTGCTGGGGAGCACTGGCAATTAAACTTGGATGACAATAAGCCACCTGGATTTTGGGACTCTTGGGATGTGACATACCACTTACTGAGGACCATCCTTGCCCAGGAAAGCACTAGAACAGGTGTATTAGTCCTACTGTGCTCAGTGGGATTTAGGCACCTGCTTAAAGTCAAGTGTTTGTTTAGAGAGTTTCCTGAATGAAAGCCTGACAATTGTACCCAGGAGTAACTTTGAAATTAGTTTTAATTTGCTCATCGTAATCAGTTGTCATAAGTCTGTGTAAAAAGGGTTTGGTTGTGGAAAGATGAAAGACTTCCTAGACCACTGGCTTTCCTGTAAGCATCCTTCCCAGATGCCCAGCACCTTGATGAACTGAAGCAACCCTGCTCAGCCCATGTTGCTCCATGGTCTGCAAAGCAAACTGTCCTGCCAGTGATTAAAATTACCCAACTGTACCTCACCAGCCACATCACATCTGAGGCAATCTCTGTAGGCTACAACAGAGGAAAAGAAACTCCATGCTATACAGAGCGAGTGCAAAGAAAAGTTAAGAGAGCAAAAGAGAGGGAGAGATTTCTGTCCAAGTGGAAGAGTCAGCTGGACCTCCCACATAGCAGGCACCAAGTCTCTTTGTGTCATGAAAGACAGAAAGCTTCAAGAGATTTTTTTTTTTTGTTGTTGCTGTTTAGGATTTTATTTATTTTTCCTTTATAACTCCTTCTTACAGCAGAGTTTGAGGGTAAACTTGAAAGTAAATCTAACATTACACTCACAGCAGCCAGTCTCAAAGGAAAAATAAAATCCAACATACCCAAATTACTACTTAATTCTGTATGTGCCTGCTTGCATGCATCATCTATTAAAGGGAAGCAGGACTCTGTCCATGTAACTGAGAGTTACTGTCTTTTGTTTTTTAACTCAAATACATGGTTAATTAGTCAATGGATGGTACCACTGTTGGGAAGCTCTTGGAAAAAAAAATTGCAATCAAAATATTTTAAAAGCTTGCTTTTTGTAGAGTTCCTAGGTAATTAAGCTGAAGTGCATGTGCATTTCCATATATAAATGCACTGGAGCAATGGTAGCTGATGTAGTAGTTAAAGTCAGGTAGAAACCAGCCTTGCATTTAGAGTCTTTTTTCCAGTACCTCGCTCAAAACCTCCCTAAATCTAAATTAATCTTTCAGAAATGTATGGAAAATTTGTTTTATGAGGGGAAAAAAGGCCTTGCATTATTACCATAGTCTATTAGTCTTCCCTCAGCGTGACTCCATTCATTTTGCAATGCATAGTTGTTCAGCATTGCCATGACCGAACTTTAGAAGATTTTTTGCTAGAATAAAGCATATCACAGGGATGGTCATGTTGGAGTGCACCAATCAAGGCAAGAGTAGGGTCTTCAGCCTCAGCAGGCTGAGGGCAAATGTAGGCGAAGCCTGTGCCTGGCCTACAAGAAGAGACTTGGGAACAGCACAGTGCTTAAGACGGCTGGAAGCAAACCTGGGTCTGCTGCTGTGTCCTGCTGCAGGGCTGCTGTGGCTTGCTCCCTTCCCCCCCAAAAAACCCTGCTCTGGGTTGCAGCTTCCCTCTCAGCCTCTCAAAGCTGTTCCCTTCCTTGCAGTCTTGGTTCTTCTCCTCCTTGCCAAGTACACTGACTCCAGCCTGATCTGAGAGTTAATTTTAACAAATAACATCTTGGACTGAGCCAAGTTAGAATCTGGAGATAGGACACACTGCGGGAAGAGAGCAGTGTTGGGGGGGGTGTAAAAGAGCATGAACACTCAGCCTCATAATATGTGCGAGAGCTGATGCTCTCTGAGCAATCGAGAGCTTATTATTATTTCTTTTGGATAGGTCACCTGGGAGTGGAGGAATTTTTCATTTTAAATTAAAACCAAATCTTTTATGATGCTCATTTCTGAAAGGAAAAAAAAAACTCTTACCTCATCATGGAAGCAATTAGACGGAGGACACATTGAAAGGAGTGATTAGTTGTTAATTTTTGAGCTGTTGGACTTGACAGAAAGGGGTTTTGTCAAGGATTTTTTCTTAAAGGTATCTTTCATATATCTACAGTTCAGGGTTGCTTCTCATTCAATATCAATTACTGTATGTCTACTACATGCTAGAGACTGCTCGAAGTGGATGCAGTGGTCCCCATCAGAGCATGTGCCAAGACAAAATGCCGGCAGCTGTATGAGCCATGGAATGATTGTTCCTATCTGCTGCTTCTCTTTTCCAAGTCTCAGTAAATGTTCTAGGGAGTAACTTCCCCCTTCCTTGATGTGACCTGAAAGTACAGCCTGGTTTGCATTTCAGGTTCCAAGTCAGCCGTGTCAAGATTTGAACAAGAATCAAGGAGGATAATGGGTCAGATGTAATTAAGAGGTACAACTACTGGTGAAAGAGCTGCACATTTCGGTTTTCTTTCTTTCTGCCCATCAGATTACAAACCTCAGTCCCACCACCACTTAAAAAAACCCAAAACTAATCTGTAACTGCAAATCTGTAACTGCAAACCCTGTATAACTGCTCTATTGTATCAGATGGAAACCAGCTAACCAGAGACCACAATACAAAAAAATAAGCGCATTGTGCCTCAGAAAAATCTGAGGCTGAAAACACAGAAAAAAATGCAGTCTTGTTTAAATATGGACACGGTCCAGTAATGGAATGAGTAGGGAAACTTGAATGGATCAGAGTCAAAAACCACTCTGCTTAATTCTTGGTTTTTTTTTTAATTCACCATTCAGCTTACATCAGTGTTAACATCTACTGAGAAATGCAGCCATTTACAATTTGCAGTTCAATGTGTTACTTTAATTAGTATGAAAATTAAAGGGCAACTATAGGCCACTGTGAATGATTATGGAAATACATGTGCATCACATGCAATGCTCTCATTTAATTAATCGTCTTGTAAACTATATCGAGCACTTTAAGTCAGTTGCTGAGTATAACAACTCTATTTTAAATAACCTCTTAATACTTAACAGGATGTGGAGAAAACACTATAGCACACGACTGCTTCTCAAGTTTCAGTGTCTGAAGCTTTTTAAAGCTGACCCAAGTCAACCCAAAGAATATTTAACACCCCGTGTCTGAACACAAGAAACTCTGTGATGTACAGACATTCAACTCTGTTTTTTAAAAAGTGAGAAACATTTTGTAAAATAGTGACTTTAGAAAACTAATTGGCAGCAGCCAACTTGAGAGCGAAGGCGAAAGCTAGAGGGGACCTTTTTACTACAGTAACGCTAGTCAAGGAAGATGAAAATAAAGGCATCTTTGTTTCTCACTCAAATTAGCTGATTAAGAAATAAAACATTTTAGCGTGCTTTAAATGCAGCATTAATTATTTATATGAAAAAAAAATTAAAGCCAGGTTCCATGAATTACACTTTGTGTGTGTGAATTGAACATTACGGGAATAGTAATCCTTTTACATTCATGCCTTACTTCATTAAGCAAAATTAAATATTAAGGGCTCTATTCATTCAAAAAAATTCTTAGGTATTCAGGTCACACCTTTTCTGTGGCCTTTCTTTTTTAAGAGTGCAGTTTACAGAACCGATTTTTAAATATGATTCAGGGGGGAAAAAGCAATCTAATTATACAGAACAGGCTCTAGTAAATGGATGTGTTTAGAAAAGGACAAAGATATCATGGTGGGTCTTGCTAGTCATCAGTGAAAGGGCCCAGAGTAAGTCATACAGTATGGTCTTAAAGCTGGTATAATAACATTAAAAAATCAACTATATTACTGGTAACGAATCTCTGAACTCTGTGAAGCTTTTTTCCTACAGATTGAATAGTACATAATTTCCCCTCCTCATTAATTGTTTCCAGCAACTGGGCAGTGTCCCATCCTTGGCTCTTTGGGAGGAGAGTCCATCTGCTGAAGCTGCACTGATCTGCAGGTCTGGTTAAACGTTTGCTGGGATGGAGGCTGGGATCATCAAAGTCACTTCTTGGCTCTTTGAATGCAGACCTGTGAGGTAAGAAGCTGGTGAATTAATTGTTTTGCTAACACACATGCAAAAAGAAATAAGAATAAGCTTCTTTCCTTGGGTATTTTGTTGGTTTTACTTACTGAAGAGAGGAATGATGATCATCTTTTAACTTTCAACATAATTGAAAGATTTACCTAACATTGAAATAATAGTTTTAAAAGAAAGAGAGAAAGAAGAAGAAAAACAAAACAAAACCAAACCAAAGCCAAACTCAAAACAAGAAATTATGAAAAAGGGGTTACCCAGAAGCTCGCAGATTGTCAGCTGGCTGAGTTTAAATAAACTTTTGGGAAACAAAATACTGTGAAATGGGATAAGGCGTCAGATGTTTGGGTAAGATTGCTATATTTCATAGTTTAGTTAATATGGATCAACATCTGCGTTTAGTTACATCTGCACAACCCCCTGACTTCAGCAGAGTTGTGCTTTTGGAAGCAAGCTCGGACCAATGTTTTTAAACAGACCCTGGTACAGAGTATTTGCTGAGAGCCTGTGCTGCTTAGTGCTGGCATAACTAGTCAGCTCTGGAGAGAATGGGTAATGCAATATGTTACTGTTTCTTGTGTAATTTTTAAAATCCATGGAGGAGGAGTGTGTATTTTCTCTAACAGGGTGCTCCCTGTCTCTTTAAGCAACTGTCAGATGTAGGATGTCCTTCTGCCAAAATGCTACGGTCTGCTCCCTCTGTGCAATTGTTAATTAAATCCATCCCTTATTGTAGAGCCTGCCTAGTCTCTTACCCATTTTGCTTATCTGTGATACCAGATGATGCTCAGTAATTCACGGCCAACCTGCTCCTACCTTCAGTAGGGCCTCCTGTGCACTGACCTTAACCAGCTTCACCTTTTCGCTATTCCCAAGGAGAACAGAGCCCTGGAGGCAACAGTTTTATCAGCTTTTCCTGTTGACCAAATGATGGTTCAGTGATAAATAAATGGAGTGTGCTTGAGCAGGAGGCCTCCCACACATGGTTGCTCCTTGTCTCTCTTCAGCTCCCACTGAGCAGTGGCAGGGAAAGGAGTGTCTGTTCTCAAAGGGCACTGCAGGCTGCACCACTGCTGGCAGGCAAGAAGCACTTTTGCCTATGCAGGTAAAGTTAATCTGCCATCACTATGTCAGCTGAAAACTTTCTCTGCTTGGTACTGAGCTATGCCACCTGCAGATCTCTTTACCCCACTGGTAAGGCTGATACACAGGAGCTGGTAGAAATATTTTCATAGCTGACAAACTGTTTCCCATGAACAGTGTCAAAGATTTAAAAGCCACTTCTGCAAATAGGACTTTCTGGCAAATACAGACTAAGCAGATCTTTTATTATTAACATATGGCTAGAAATACTCCTAGAGTTCTCCTGGAAATGGGTACTGTACCAGCAGAAAGCAATATTCTTTTGGCCTGTGCATTGCCTCTGGGGTATTTACTATGGTAATAAGATCAGTAATTCATCTCCTAAAATCACTGGGAGTACAAATGCTTATTTAAGTAGATGGTATCTTGATTGCAACTGAGTCAGGAGAGCTTTTAAAGCTGCCTGTTTAGGCTACAGATCTTCTGTTAAAGGCCAGCGGCTGGTGGTTCTTGGTAAATACAAGAACGTTGTGTTTCATAGCTACCTTGCATTTTCAGTCATTCACAGTAGGTGCATAGCACATCCCATTGGCAAGGTGGGTGTGTCAGGAAATTATTCTTGTTGGGTTTTTTAAATATTTCCATAGCAATGTAATGGAAAGAGATATCAATCTCTCTCCATCTCTGAATGCTTGGTTAGAACAAAGGAGGCAGAGAAAAAGCAATAGTCCAGCAGCACATGGAGCCATCCATGCACTTGGGGATGCAGCACCAACATAGAGACAGCTTTGGCCCAGAAAAATGAAAAGGGTGAAGTCGTGGAATCATAGAATTGGTGAGGTTGGAAAAGACTTTTCAGATCATTGAGTCAAACCATAGTCCAACCTATGACTTGCTTTATCAAGGAGCAGGCCAGTGTCAGAGAAGCCTACCAGTATCTGAAGAGGGCCTAAAAAAAAGAGCTGGGAAGGGCCTTTTTAGACTATAAGGTAGTGATGGGACTAGAGAGAAGGGAGCAAAGCTGGAGGTGGGAAAATTCAGACTGGTTGTGAGGAGGAAGTTCTTCACCATGAGAGTGAGGATGAGAGCCTGGAACGGGTTGCCCAGGGAGGTGGTTGGGACCCCATACTTGGAGGTGTTTAAGGCCAGGCTAGATGAGGCTGTGGGCAGCCTGATCTAGGGTAGGGTGTCTCTGCCCCTGGCAGGGGAGTTGGAACTAGATGATCCTTGTGGTCCCTTCCAACCCTGACTGATTCTGTGATTCTAAGCATCCTATGTTCATGAGACTCTTGCAGCCTCCCATCTGCTAGCTGTTCTCTGAAAGTCCTCAAGACAGAAACCTCCAGTCTTGCTCAACTGTTTTTGTGGGTTTTTGGTTGGTTTTGTTTTGTTTGAGGGTTTTTTTTTTTCATTGTTTTACAAAGCTGATCAAGAGAAAACATGGTTTTATGACAAAGACATAAGAGAGGAAATTTAAGGACCTAGCTTCTAATCCCAAACTGCTGCAGGAAGTCTTCACAGAAAGTGTAATGCGTGCTAGAAATACAGAGATTCACCAATTGGTTTTATTTAAGGAAAATCAGAGTTTGACCTCTGAGACTTCAAAATCAGTGCTGGTAGCCTTCGGCTGGGAAAGTTTCAGGTGGTCCATAGTGTTTCACATTGGTGATGTGGCACTGAAGGTGAATCACAGAAAAACTGAGCCAGAAGTACCTAAACCAGATGTTCTCTAGTTTGCCAAGAAGCCTGAGTCCTTAATGAGGCCATGTGAGTGAAACGGAAAGCATTAGCAGCTTTCCTGCAGAATGTTGTTCTGTAACTCAACTTCATCAATACTGTTCCTTCTTTGCACAGTTATTAAGCTAAATATCACCGAGGCATGTGCAAATTTGATGAGAGAAATATTTGTTAGTGCTCTCTATATATTTCAGAAATTAAAAATTGTTCAGCAGGCACAATTCTGCCTTGTGAGCCAGAATTTTTGGTCTATTTTTTTCTGCAGTCATGGAGCATAACAAACATTTGAAATAACTTTCACCAGCTTGATCACTGTTGTCAGACAGTATATATGCAAATGGAACTAATAAATTTTGCTAAAGTTCTCTGGATTCCACCAGAATGTATGGAATTGTCTTTTCCTTAGTTAACAGCGCTTAACACTTATGTAGCAATTTCCATCCTCGGTGACAAGCTTATTAATCAATGCAACACCTCTGAAAAGAGCATTGCTCTGTATTCCTATTAGGGTGTGAAATGTAAAATGTATGGATGTGCTCTGAAGTGTTGGTCGAATAGCTGAAGAAATCTGGGTTTCGAATTTGGGAGTTTGTGGTTTCTGTCTCATGATTAGGCCAGGCTTCTTGGACACACAGACCCCTTTATACCTTTCATAGATCAGCCTCTGCTGGATTTAGAGCCACACATCAGTGTGGCCGTAGTCTAACATTGAAATGTGATGATAACACAACTGGTTTTTGTAATTGCTGCCTAGAGGACCTGAGATGGGGATACTGCACAGTGCTGTGGTTTGCTCTTTGCAGCTTTGTCAAGGCTCACAGTAGCTGGAAGGTGTGTTTCCAGTGCACGGTAAATAGGACTGTGCTAAATGACCTGTGTCTTTTTTCATGCTAATAAGTGTGACAGTGCTGGGTTAACAAAGAAGTCAATCCTGATGTAGCAATGATAATTCTGTCCAGAGTGAAATCCTTTGAGTTTCCTCACCTCTTTTCTGTGCCTGCTGTTGTAGGACACTAATGGAACGACTGATCTGCTCTCCTTGTAGACAAGAAGGTATCAGATGAGAGTGTTTTCTGCTTGCTCCATCCCAGGAAAAACATATATTCAATTCAATTAGATGGGTTTGGGAAATGAGCTTCTTTCACTGTTACTGGGTTTACAGAAATGTGTACATTTAGCTTGCATCCAAGGCTATAGCAGTTGCTCTATCAACCAGTGAACCCCTCCCCAGCAACCTGTGGGTTGAAATGATAAACAGATATAACGAAACAGCAAAGCTAATACCAATATAAAGTATGCAAGGGAATGTAGCCCAGGGAATGTGCAGTGGTCACAATAAATTGGAAGGCAGTTCTGAGGACCAGGAAGGGGAGGAGCAAGGTCAGGAGGAGCCCAAGCAGAAGGCCCCTTGTCTGCCTACCCTATTGTCATGGTAGGCCTGATAGGCCAGAATAGGCTTATACAGGTCCTGCCTTGCCCAGGCATGTTTTTCTGCTCTCCCTCCTTCTGTTTTGGGGAGAAGCAACCCTAGGAAAGAGGACAAAGAACCTGGAGCCACTGAATCTAAGGACTCTGGCCTGCCTGGACTTGTTTTGCTCCTGTGGTAAACAAGGTTCACAGGCTTAGCTTGTGCCTTAGCTTGTGCCTGCCTTGTGCAGGACCTATGCTTTTCCCAAATTTGGGTAAAGCAAGCCTATGGCTTCACCTAATATGGTCAAGCTGCCATTCTGATTGGCTATTCTGTGTCCAAAGGCCCATTAGTCTCCGCTACATTGATAAAACAAGATACGCAGGTAAGCACAATGTGCTCTGCCATTGTATTTGTGCCTGTTGCCTGCTGCTGCTATTGCTCTGTTTCTGGCAGTATACAGCCTTACTGCTTTACTGTTTGCCTAGAAACTCCACTGCCTCAAGATTATCAGGAACAGGCTCTAAATGCCTTCACCCGATTGGCCTGCATAGCCATTGTGCTAAGACTGCACATTGCACCTGCACCTGAAAGTCTCCTGCCAAGATGGGAAGTCCTAGATGCACAGATTGTCCAGAGTCCCAGGTCAGAGATTGTCTGCCTCCTTTCTCTAGAAGCCTGGGAAGAATCAGAAGCCTCGTTGGCTGACAAGACAGTCTTCCCTGAAAGTGTTTGGGTACTGTCTGAAGCTGTAGTTAGCCCCACAAGTTGGGAGATAATATTTTGTGAGTAAATACTTAAAAGCCTCTTGTAGTTCACCATAGCCTTCCGCCATAAGCAGAAAGAAGATCCTTGAGTCCATCTAGTGGGCAAGCAGTATATTAGAATAGAATAGAATAGAATAGAATAGAATAGAATCAACCAGGTTGGAAGAGACCTCCAAGATCATCCAGTCCAACTCATCACCCAGCCCTATCCAGTCATCTAGACCATAGCACTAAGTGCCTCATCCAGTCTTTTCTTGAACACCTCCAGGGACGGTGACTCCACCACCTCCCTGAGCAGCCCATTCCAATGGCAAATCACTCTCTCTGGCAACAACTTTCTTCTAACATCTAGCCTATATCTCCCCCAGCACAATTTGAGGCTGTGTCTCCTTGTTTTGTTGCTTGTTGTCTGGGAGAAGAGACCAACCCCCACCTGGCTACAGCCTCCCTTCAGGTAGCAATGAGGTCACCCCTGAGCCTCCTCTTCTCCAGGCTAAACAACCCCAGCTCCCTCAGCCTCTCCTCATAGGGTTTATATTGACCACAAGCAGTATTTGGCTGCAAGAACCTTCTCTTCCAGTTCAATTAATGCTTATATGTATTTGCAAGTTATTTCTAGATCTAGTTTGTTAGCTGTATAAAGTTTCCATGACCGCGCACAGAACTCATTATTATTAAAATTAGTGGTTGGGGGTGGTGAGAGTTCTGAGTAGCAAAATTAATAACCAACAGTAATTTTGGAAAATATCATCCCACATTAATTAATTACCCCTCCATAACACCCATCCTCAGCAATATTTCCCCTTTATAATGAGTGTAACATTTATGATCTGGGATACCCCTGTGAGCCAGCTCAGGTCAGCTGCTCTGGCTGACTTGAAACTGCCAATGGCCTGTAGCCCATGACCTATGATTCTATCCCAGCAAAACCAGGATAAGAAACCACTAGGCAAGTCCAGTGAAAAAGGCTTTCTATAAAGGATATAATGAAAGACAAACCATTTCAGTTGGTGATTAGAGGACTATCAATAAAAATCACCTTCTGCATATAGCAAATGATTAATTGTGAGTTTGAAAGCTTTTCATTCTTTGGTGGTACTGTCCAGCTGCAATAAAATACGCTGCTACCCTTCTAGATAAACTTCCCTTATGTTAACGCTACATATGCTAAGAGCTTCAAAAATGAAATTCAAAAAAGAAGTACAGGGAGTTACTACTTTTAAATATATCATTCCATTACTTTTGAGGGTGACTATCTAAACTATAGCAAGAGGAGAACTGTTAAACATCTCATTGCTTTACTCTGTTGGTAGCAGCCTCTGAGACATTGTCAGCAGCCTGATGTAAATCAGCCTGATCATGGCTAACAGCCCAGGACAATGCCCTGTGAGACAGGAGAGGATTTTTTTGGGGTGCCTGGAGGGGAAATTTCAGATGAGAGTAGCTACCTAAAACTTTGCAACTGTCTGGCAAGCTCAGCAGACATAGTCCCTTTGTTGGCTAGACAGACCAGAGCCATGGGCCAAATGTTGATGGCTTCCATGTACCTGCTTGCAAGGCACAGGCTGCTGTTCAGTTCTCACTGCCTGTCTCATCAATAGCTAAGTTGCTGGTATTGCCCGTGACTGGGAGATGCTTGTAGCTGCTCCCCTCCCTCGTGGATTCCATCTGGGTCCTTCACACATCTGGTGCTTGGTCTTGTGCTACTAGGAATCAGTTGCTCCTGTTGAAAAAGACTCCGTGTTCTAATGATTTGTGCATCTAAACATTGTGAAGTATTCATACCTAAAAGTTATGCAAGTGTTATATGAGTTTTTATCTGTGTCTGTTTCATTGTCTCTTGCTCATGGAAGTCTAGTGTCAGCTGTTAGGAGCCACAAAACTTGGAGAAGTCCAAAGGCTTCTGGGAAATTCTTACTGAGATGAATGTTATAGTTGGAAGCTGTTCCTTCTCACTGGAGAAGGAATTCCAGGTTGACGAATCTCCAAGACTTGGGAAAGCAGCTTGAAAATGTTAAGGTTGATCTGCTTCACCCACACATAGCATGTTTAAAAACTGGTTCCAGCTAGAAGGCTTGAGTTTGGATCTGTGTCCAAATATCCTTTAATTTAAGGGTGAGATCTTTATTCCGCTGATGCAAATGTGATTTTAACTCGGTTAGAGTCTAAGATATGTTTTAAACCACAGAGTTTTAGTTTGACCTTTGTGTAATGTAAAGATGGGTATTAACTGGGACATCAGAATTTCTGGAAGTCTCTCTTTCAGTAGTTCTTAGTAAATTCACTACTCCAGCATAATGTAGCTTTCTGTTCTAATTATAGCAGCGCTGTACTTGGGCATGGCACATCAAAGGGGTTACCTTGCTCTCGTAGCAGAATTCTCTTTAGGTTCACTCACTCTGGGGACCCACACCAGATTTCCCCCATTCTGCACACCGGCTGGATTTTCAGCTCCCTTTTAATCTTTGGCAATTTGAATTTATATGGAAAACATACAGGTGACAGTCTGGCTATGTTGAGACAAGTAGGCTAGAAACCATGTCAGAACAGTCCCTGAAAGTCCTACGATGTGCTTAAAGCATTTCAAGAGAACCCTTGATCCAAAGTATCAAAGGGTTACAGTAAGATCAAGAAGAATTATAACTGATGGTGTGCCAGAAATCACGTGCAGCACAAGGTCATTACTCACCCTCGTTAAAGCGGTCTCAGTACTGTGGCCTGATCTGAAGCTTAATTGAAAAGTTTCAAATGATGCATTATAACGAAGACAAGGCAGCCACTGCCCATTCCACGACCTCTGCTAAAAAAGGCAAATCAGTAATAGGGCAGAAATCTAAGCAATTGCTTGAGGATAATCACGGCCTAATGAGGTATCCACTTCAGTCTTTCAAAGGCAGAGGAACCTCTCCCTGGTGGTGCAGAAAAAGCAAGGGCCGATGTGAGCCAGTTCCTGCATCCACCTGGCCGCGGTAGACACTGTCTTGAGCAGCAGCGAGAATATATGGGCAAGACTCTATCTGTAGCACAAGTTTTCAGTTGTACCAAAGGTTCGCACCATGGCCTCAGACAGCCTCCTTTCCATTTCCCTCTCTTGCATTCATTTTCTGTTACCCTAGACCTTGACCCAAAAGTATCTTCTGGAGCCCATCAGGTCTGAATTAGTATTTTTGTTAGGAACTAAGACAGTGGCAACAGGAGATAGTTGACTACTGATGCTATCAGTTTTCCCCCCAAATTCATAAAAACCAAAACCCGTTGATGTTCCACTTAAGTGTGATAACAAACTGCAAGTCACAATAACCCAAAGAATTCAAGTATCTCTTTGGCATCTTCCTCTTTTTTTGTTCTATTATCTGTTCTAACAGAGAGGTCAGTGCCCGTATCCACACCGTTATCTCCACATCCAGCTGCCAAATTGTGAAAGCTGCTCTTCCTGGGGTACTGCTTGGGCAGCCATATTGGGGTTTGTGTGTGCTCCTGCCCGATGAGCAGTTACAGTGTCCAATCATCGTTCATTCAGCAGAAACCAAGTTTTCTTTTCATCATTCTGAAATAGTCAGCTTTCCCATTTTAAACCCACATCTGTCAGCTCTGCTTTTGTGAAGAGAGAGTATCTATCTAGATTTGCATCCGTTTGCTAGACAGGTTTGCTTTCTGTTCCTAATCTCTCCTTTAATAAGATCTCCCTTCTGTCTTAGATTCATAGAATCAGTCAGGCTTGGAAAGGACCACAAGGATCACCTAGTTCCAACCCCCCGGCCATGGGCACGGATACCCTACCCTAGATCAGGCTGCCCACAGCCTCATCCATCCTGGCCACGAAGATGATCAGAGGGCTGGAGCACCTCTGCTATGAGGACAGGCTGAGAGAGTTGGGGCTCTTCAGCCTGGAGAAGAGAAGGCTTCGAGGAGACCTTACAGTGGCTTTACAGTATCTGAAGGGAGCCTACAGGAAGGCTGGGGAGGGACTATTTACAAGGTCTAGTAATGTCAGGATGAGGGGGAATGGGTTTAAGCTGGAAGAGGGGAGATTTAGACTGGATGTTAGGAGGAAGTTCTTTACAGTGAGGGTGGTAAGACACTGGCACAGGTTGTCCAGGGAGGTTGTGGATGGTTCCTCCCTGGAGGTGTTTAAAGCCAGGCTGGATGAGGCCTTGAGCAGCCTGCTCTAGTGGGAGGTGTCCCTGCCTATGGCAGGGGGTTGGAGCTGGATGATCCTTGAGGTCCCTTCCAACCTAAACCATTCTATGATTCTATGATTCTATAAACACCTCCAAGGATGGGGCCTCAACCACCTCCCTGGGCAACCCATTCCAGGCTCTCACCACTCTCATGGTGATAAGATACACTAACCATGGGAAGCCAGACAAAAATGTTGTATAGGGTTTAAGGTTCAGTGACAGAGTACAGCCTTTAGAGATGGTCTGGCATAAAGGCATCATGCACAAGAAGTCACAAAAATTGTTTAGGCCTTCAAGTTCTTCCATAATTTTAGGTGCAGATAAAATCAAAGTACCTGCTTGCATTGCTATGAATCTGACTTTATCTGCTTTCTCATGTAATCCCCTCCAACTTTAAGCACATAGACTGAAAAAGAAAGCTAATATAAAGAAAAATGTTATAGTAAAATAACTAAAATGCCATTTATGCATGGTAGCTGCATTTATGCTTTAGGTAGCTGCCTCGAAAAGTATGAGAGGGGCAGCTGGCTTCACTGGAACACTTCTGGGCTTAGCATTAAGCTATGTGCTTTGCTGAAGTAAGACCTTTAATATATGACACATGGCATCAGCCCTACTGTTTGGCTAACAGCCCTGCTTCTGTCTGTTCCTTGCAAATTAATGCTGTTAGTCTATATGGGTAAACAGGTTGTCATCACCAGTGCCCATGGTCACTGCAGGCTTCACCCACAAGCCTAAGGAGTCTACCTCCGTACTTTTCTTGAGAGGGATTTGTGTGTTAAGCTGCTGGTGCTATATTCATGGAAGCAGTGGCTGAGCAGTCCTACCTGGGAAGGAGCTACTACCACTGGGTTTTCAAGTCTCCCGAGGGGATCTGGGACAACATGGGAGGACAGGGCACAGACAGCTGCTACGTGAGAGCTGCCACAGCACCTGGCATGGACTCCACATGATCTGGAACCAACCACAGCATCAATGGGGAAAGCAGTAAGAAACAGGCTGCCTGTACCAGCCTGAAGGTACAGTGCCAGGAGTCATTTCTTGATATATCTTTTCTTGTTAACAATCATTGATTGTTTTACCAGTTATGGGATTATTTTGGCTCATTTTTTGTGTATATGAACAAGGACAAAATGCAGATGGAGGAATGCCTAGTGTGTCTTGGGAATAGGTACCACGCTGCTCTTCTCAGGTCTCTGGAAATCTCAGCTAGGGCTGATGGTTTTGACTTCAGGGTTGCACTTTCCTCATCTGTTGCAGGGAGTACAGTTCCCTACGCTTTCCCTGGGTCATTGCAGCATTCAGACGACCCACTGAGTCTTCCTGCTCACCTCAGAATGTATCTTTGGGTGGGGAAAGTTAAGCTCTTTTCTCCGAGAGATGCCTGCATGTGTAGCCTGTGTGTGATGGATCACGGGAGTGTGGGGTTAAGAAAAACTTCCACAGAAATTACACGTGCTATGGGTGGAGGAAGGGAGTGAAAGCTGCCAGTGAGATGTTCGACCTATACGCAACCCACTAGCTTTGCTGAGTTGTAAGAAATGAGATGGGAAACACCCTCTGACATTTATTTTAAGGTGTAGATCCTGGAATTCATGTGTCAAAGTAGGGCAGTTGAGTTATCAGTAGCTGATTAGAATATGTGAAGAATAATTATTGTAGAGTCCTATTAGTGAAATTGTACTGCAGCTCAAAAGGAAGAACAGAAAGAAAAGTCACTAAAGAGGGTCTGGTGAGTTACTTCAGGGGAAAAAAAAAGCTTCTATTATATGAATAGAAATATCAGCCTGTTAGCTTAGCAGAGAGCTCTGGATGCTTATGGAAATTCAAAACATTTCTGTATATCCCAGTCCAGAATGGAATTAAAGTGTTTTAAAGCTTCCCTGAAAGCCAACATTTATCTAACATGTAAGCATATTTAGATTTCATTTTGAAATGGTTGTTAAAGGCTATCCTTTGGCTGCGCTCTATCCTTAATTTTAACTTTTCTTTGTTTTTAATTGTTGAACTCTGAGATTTTTATGAGAAGAAAAATGTACTTTAAGAACCAGAAATGCCTGAATGACCAGTTACAGCATGTACTAACACTGAGAGATATCCACTGAATCCACTCTCCTCCTCTAATTTTCTTGTTGTTTTTCCAGTCATGCCCTGCATTAATGTTCTACACTTAGCTAAACTCTGTGTGTTATATTTTAGATCCACTTTTGTTTTGTCTAAAAAATTTCCAAATTGGCATTAAGTATTCAAGATGTAAACTCTCCAGCAGGAAACTAGTTATCAGATTCATATAAAATATCTGGGCAATGGAAATAACTCTTAGCAGAATGCATGGTTTTCCCTTAGAATTAAATTGGAGGGAGTTCAGTGCCTGTGAAAGGTGCTGGATTGCATCATCAGAGAACTGAGGCTACTATTTAACCACAGAACGGTTACAGGATGGGAGATGGCTTTACAGGATTCCCCACGAGGGGTGAAAATCTTGGGTTTGATGTCTTTCATCTAGCTGGAACAACCAAGCTTGCATGTGTCAGGAACAGCCACTTTCAGGTTGTTATTTTTCACCTGGGTGATGGAAGAAACCCTTCTGTAAGAAGAGGGGGCACTTGGCTTTTGTGATTCCTGTATAACATTTGTAAGATGGTTAAACCTAAAAAAGCTAGACTAGACCAAGCCAACAGGTCACTGTAAGAGACAGACCTGGGTCAGAAACTCAAAGCACGAGATGGCCAGTCTTTTCCTGTCGTGTGCCACAGAGGCAGGTAGAGCTAGAATGGAAGGAAAAGGCAGATGCTGTGGCCTGCACGCAATCACATGCTCTGCCACCACCCTTGTAATGCCCTTGGGCACAGTGCTTCTGTGCTCAGACCCCCTTAGAGGGGCTCTCAGCCTTTGCTTTCTGTTGCCACCTTTTTATCAGTGGAAAGATGATAGTGGCAGCCTGTAAGATGGTGTTATTAGAGGTTTGCCAGGTTCAGGGTCCAGTTCTCCCCTCAATGTTTCCAGAATAGCTATCTCTGAAGGCTGCATCTGGTCTGTATGGTTTGAGTCTCAGTAATCAGATTCCTATTACACAGTTACTGACAACATCATGTGTGCTAACTGGTAGTCTTGCCAGCTGCAGAGGACACTGAAAACCATTTTTCATGATTCATGTTAAGCTCCAATTTATATTTGCTGCTTAGGTCATATCATAGAATCATAGAATCAACCAGGTTGGAAGAGACCTCTATATGTTTGGTATTGATGGATTTTAGCAATGTCACAAAGAGCAGGGGAGGTGAGTTTGATGAACTCAACCACCCCCAAGATGCAGATGACACTGGAACAGACATTTACACTGCTAAGTCACTCCTGCTGCTTCCTTGCATGTGAGCAGTTAATTCAGGATTTCTTTCCAGTGAGGGTGGTGAGACACTGGAACAGGTTGTCCGGGGAGGCTGTGGATGCTCCCTCCCTGGGTATGTTCAAGGCTGAGTTGGATGAGGGCTTGAGCAACCTGGTCTAGGGGAAGATGTCCCTGTCCATGGCAGACTGGGTGGAACTGAATGCTCTTTAAGGTCCCTTTCAACCTAAACCATTCTATGAATTCAGGGTAATTTTTACTAATCTGTCTAAAAGTGAGACTTTCACAGTGCTGCCTGACTCCCCATGAGCTCATCAGGAAAAGAAAATCACCCTTTCATGTTTCACATGTGCATGGTCTCACATATGAAGGGTGGCCTGCCCACACAGGACACCCAGCAGGCTGTCCACCATGGCTCTGCTGCTCTCACAGCCAGGATAGCAGAAATACATCAAAGACTGAATAGATCAAGGCTTGTTACTGTAATACAAAGTCAACTTATGGATGTGCCCATTAGTAACTGGTTAAGAGGTTTTTCTTCTGAAGCCACATTCTTCTGCTGGCTGTGGTATGTTGGACAGAAGCTGCATTCCCTCACACTGGAATTTCCTGTATTAGCACTGCACAGGAGTGGGTTTATTCTGTAGTCCTTGAGATTTCTGAGCTTCATGGATTTCACAGCCTTTATGAACCATGAAACAAAGATCTGGTTTATACTGAGGCATTGCAGAAAGGATGAAAATCCATTTTTGATTTGTTGGTCTTATAAAGACTGATGCACTACAAGACCAGAGGTGGCCCAGGTTGGGGTTATCACACTGAGTATTGAGGTCTTCATGACAGGGCTTTCATATAGCTCACATACACTTTTTGCACTGTTTTTCAAAGCTGAGATGAGTGTTTCCGTGTTTGTGGTCAATTTGGCCCCTAATGTACTACTGAGGGAGCTCATGTTGCTTCTCTGGTAGCAGGAATATGGTGGTTGCAGTCTGTAAAATGTTAAATTAGGCCAGGACACAGACATCCTGCTTCAACAACTCTTGCCCTAATTAAGTTTGCTGTGCTCTAGGTTTGTGGGCTCCTGTGCTAGTTTGAAGGGTGGTTGTAGCCAGGTGGGGCTTTGTCTCTTCTCCCAGGCAACCAGCAGTAGAACAAGGAGATACAGTCTCAAGTTGTGCCAGGGGAAGTATAGGCTGGATATTAGGAGGAAGTTCTTCACAGAGAGAGTGATTGGCATTGGAATGGGCTGCCCAGGGA
>WAAF01009778.1:120000-212375 GCA_013400475.1 Tricholaema leucomelas | reverse complement strand
TAAGGTAGAGGGGTGGGAGGAAGGTGTAAGGGTGGTTGAGAGCCCCTCCTGGGGACTCTGGTTTCTGGGAGGGCTGCTGTGTTTCTGTATTACTTTTTAACTTGTCTATTTCTGTCTATAGCTGTATAGATTGTAAATCTCTGCTTGTATATTGTGCTAAACTGTAAGTATAAAGCTTCATTCAATTTTCAGAGCCTCTGAGTCTAGTCTGGGTGATTTTCTTAAGTGTGGGGGGTGGGTAACACCCAAACCATCACAGCTGCATACTATAAGGGCAGGGTTACAGGTTCATTTTGTGTTGAGGGCTTTTTGGAGAGGCCTGTGGACTCTTCCTCTTTTTTCAGACTCACCTGACTCCAGCCCAGACGTGGTAGTCCCACTTGTTAGTGTAATCAAAATTGCACTTCAGATATCCAGCCCCCAAATTTACAGCTTGATTGAAATGGGCACAGGTTATGTAAGACATTCTACACAGAAATGTGTAACATATTACACTATAGTGAGTTCTGTGGAAGAGTGGAAAATATCTATTTGGTTTTGGAAATACATTACAGAGTTATTTAGAGCCAAGTTTGTCATTGTTCTACTAATGTCTCCCTGATCTGTAAGATTTTAAATGTTAGTCATTAGACTTTGCACCACGGTGTCGATCAGGCCTCTCACCTTCATAGGAAACAAAGTGGCAGCTGTGATTTCTGTGGAACAGGTTTCCCAAAATTGCATCAGCCCATCTCTCCACCTCCTCTCCTTTGTGCTTAGCCTCAACTGTTCCTACTGAGCCAGTTTACCAGGGGCTCAGAGTGACTGGTTAGGTGAACTGAAATGCTCCCTTTCCCCCAATATTTGTACTTTATGTCTAAGATACATTATTGGTTTAAGGTTTTTAAAAGTCTGAATGAGGATTGATTAATTGCAGGCTAATTAAAATGTTGCTTTTTGAAGGATTAATACTATATATACTGTAGTCCCACACCAGCCACCTCACTCCTAGACCTGCAGCCCAGTTTCTTAGGTGGGAAATTTTGCCAGCATTGCCTTAGAGGAACATTGCTGTCATGATGCAGCTCTTCCTTGCTGTGATGGTTTGGATGTTACCTGCCCCCCCACACTTAAGAAAATCACCCAGACTAGACTCAGCTGAGCTGGAAATTAAAAGAATGAAGCTATATTTACAGCTTAGCACAATATACAGGCAGGTATTTACAATCTATACAGCTATAGACAGAAATAGACAAGTTAAAAAGTAGTACAGAAACACAACAGCCCTCCTAGAAACCAGAGTCCCCAGGAGGGGTTCCCAACCATCCTTCCACCTTCTTCCCACCCCTCTACCTTATCTCAGACTTTGCCTTACGTTCAAGGTGAGTTTGGAGGATTGGCCAGGGGGCTTAGGAAGCAGAAGGATTAGTTAGACAGACATGTTAGAGAGAGAGTAGTGCAGCCCAAAGCCAGAGAGCAAACCGTGTTATCTGTGTTTGTGTTCTTGTTTTTATCCATCTCAGCAAGCCTATGAGTGCAGTAGACATCACCATTGTTTCCTTTTCACAGCCTATAATTTAATTCTTCTCACCAAAATATCCCAGCTAGGCTCAAACTTGCACACTTGCCCATGCAAGAGGTGTCAGAGAACTGGTTCACCTCACCTCTCCCAAGCTCTGATTTAATTTGCAAATTGTTGTGGATTTTTTTTCTAAAGTGTGCAAAATTCCCTTACTTTTTGTTCCTGAAGCATGGATTTATGCTCTGTTTCCACTTGTATGGCCTCGGTATACCCTTGCTGCAAAGCTCTGTGCCAAGGTTAGTATGAAAACAAAGCAATGAACTTAAATTTACTGTGAGTCCCACTGATGTGGGAGAATAGCAGATGTGGGATGTGGGAGTTTGTACCAAATCTTGCCAGTTCCACTCTTATTGGTGCTCAGCTAATGGCCAAGTCACCACACTTGAGTGGACATGTCTTGAAGTGACTTTGTCACTGAGAACTAACTGAAGGTAAAGGAGAGCAGTAAGAAACAGTGAATCCCTACGGATAGCCAGAGCCAGTGAATCCCTACAGACGACTGTACCAGGCATTTGGGTGGTGTGCTGGTGAGGTCTTGCTATGTAAAGACAGGCAGAACCATGGTAATATTAATAATTTTAATTGAATTCTTACATTTAAGGCCAGGCTGGATTCCTCTCCAAACTTTATTATCATAGAATCATAGAATCAACCAGGTTGAAAGAGACCTCCAACTTCCAGTCCAACCTATCACCCAACCCTATCCAGTCAACTAGACCATGGCACTAAATGTCTCATCCAGTCTTCTCTTGAACACCTCCAGGGACGGCGACTCCACCACCTCCCTGGGCAGCCCATTCCAATGCCAGTCACTCTCTCTGTGAAGAACTTCCTCCTAACATCCAGCCTAGACCTCCCCCGGCACAACTTGAGACTGTGTCTCCTTGTTCTACTGCTGGTTGCCTGGGAGAAGAGACAAAGCCCCACCTGGCTACAGCCTCCCTTCAGGTAAGCCTCCTCTTCTCCAGGCTAAACAACCCCAGCTCTGAGCAGTATCCAGGCCATCCTCTGATTTGAACTACCCATTTAAAATTCCCCTTGTTTTATAATTTCAGCTGAATACTTATGATCAGGTCTTGTTGTGAGACAGGGTGCTGTACAGTGGGCTGCACATTGCTGAGAAGCTTCAGTCTTGAGGCAGTTACACTTCAGTGCCAAGGGAAATAATAACTGGATGGATGGAAAGCATCTGGGATTGATGTGGTTTAAAGGTGCTGTTCGTGCAAGCCATTATCAAGGAAAGAGTTAGGGAAGAGATTCACTCTTAAAATGCAGGTGCTCTCGTGCTTTCTCTGACAGATGTGTTCCAACAGTGTTTTGAATTCTGTTTAAAATTTGAAAGAGCTAAACCTTCAGGCTCTTCTTTTCCTTTCTTAAATTCATTTCCCTGTTTAGATGAAAAAGAAACATTTTGCAACTTACTTTAAACTTTCTTCAAAAGAGCTGCTGGAAAAGGAACATTCATGTGAAGCACATAAGCTGTAAACGAATGTTAAGCACAGCAGACGGTGTGATTTTAAATGTGCTAATGGACAGACATTAGACTGTAGGAATTTACCTAAGAGAAAACCTCAGATGTGGAGGGACTGCCAGGTGGGGATAAAGCCCCAGTGAATGAGCCATATTACAGAAAAATGGTAGCAGTGTAAAGAGCTGTACCTGTGAAATAAGGACAAAATAGCACCAACAAAGATAATGTTGGTTAAGTAGCTGATGCAGGAGCATGTACACACAGCCCATATAGAAAACACAAGCTTTTAGGGTGGATCTCTCTTTTTCTCTCTCTTCCTCTTATTTTGGCATTTTTCCCCTGCTAATGATGGCCTCTTGACAGGGTTAACAGCATTAATGGGTAAAGCTCCTTCCATCTGAATCTGCAACAGACTGCTTCACAGTGATGTTTTCAGGGGTGTGCTTGCCTTGAAATTTCTGACAAACCGTTATCCTCAGATAATTTTTGATTCATTTTCTTAGGCCCCCTTACTGGTGGTTACTTTCTCTGGCTCCGTGGAAGTAGCAAAGCAAATGGGTTGAGGTTTGCATGATTTCTGAATATGAAGGGGGAAAAAATAAACACCAAAAACAGTCTAAAAAGAAAAAAAAATACCCCACAGGAAAGAAATAATGGTCAGTATGTTTCCTTTTGAACTTTTTCAAATCAACCTCTGGAAAAGGTGCCATAAAGCCCCCCAGAAATGAGCAACAGCAGAGGGACAAAGAAAACTCTATTACAGATGTCCCTGCAAGTCTATAAGCAAATTGTTTTTTTCTAAATAACTCCAGAATGTTACATAGCCTTAACAAGTTTCCCAGGACAGGAACTTCTAGTTTATTACTTGCTCACATTGTCATCAAAAATTAATTTTGTCCCTGAAAGACAAATTGGCTGGTAGCTTATGAAGTTAAATGGAAAGAACAAGCGAGCATCTGTTTCTTCTGCATTTTGTCTCCTTGGTGTCTTACATATAAATGAATCAGAGTGTTCAAACTTAAATTAAGATCTTTGGCTAGATAAACAGTTAAAACTGGTTCCCATAGCTACCTCTCACACATAGCTGTGATTGCATTATAATCCCCTAGTAATCAGGTCTAAATGAAAGAAAGATGATAAGGGTGCTATTTTCAGTTTTCAGTACTGATTTTTATTAGCTCTCAATCAGATCAGGACTGCTTTGCCTTTCATCACATTGTGGCAGTGTTTGTAGAATCATTAGAGTAATAAAGTGTAAATCTTACCGAGGTGCATTTTTCTTGAGGTGTTTTATATAACGAAAACTCTGAAGATTACATTGGCGGGCGCAAGAAAGATTTGTTCCTGCAACTAGAGTGAGGATGTAATGTATGCTATATTCATTTATTCTTTACCCAAGCGAATACCTAATGAATTACCTTGCTGAGGTATAACCAAAAAAACAAAAATATCCAAAGACTCAGCCTGCCTGAACATGGCCCTAATATCAAGTACTGAGTTTAGTTGTTTTTTTTTTTAATTTGCCTTATTATCTTGTATCATATCTCTCCCTGTGCATTACCATGCACAAATGAATTACAGGCAAAACCACAAGCACTGCTATTACCAGCCTGCTGTTTTTAGTAAACTAGCGCAGCCCAATAAAACCTCATGTTGCAGCAATATATAAGCATTTATGGTAGAGTAAATTTCAGCTAAACAAAAGCACACAGGGAGGCCTGATCCTGCTCGTAGGAGAGGCGGTGGTAAAGCTCAAGTTCGGCTCGCACATCATTTGCATCTCACCTGCACCTTTGATTTGCGCTATCCTTTGAGGTAAATTTTGCTTAATAGCTTTACTTCTAAAAGGTTCATGACTGCCAAATTTAGAGGAGACTTCATCCAGCCTTTAGAGGGGTTCCTGGGTGTTTCAGCACGCAGAGGTATCCTTTAGCACAGAAATTGCCTTGTGTAGTGTTGCAGGATTGTTTGCAGAGTTTGCAGGTGTGCCCCACATTTGCAATTAGCTCCCAGTTTAATATTGAAGTGATTTTATTTTCCCATAGATTTTTTTCTTCTTTCTTTCTTTTCTTTTTTAAATATCTGGTGAATGTTACACTGTATTATGCTATAGAATAGCTCATTAAATGCCTCACACTTTAAAATACTATTTTTTAAAGTTCTACATTTAAGTGAGGAGCAGATTGTCCCAGTAATGCAGCGTTAGGGGTTTGCAGTCAACCACACATCTGCAGGAGTATTGGGTAACAACAGAAATTAGTCCAAAAGTTAGAAATAAAAGCAAATGACTTTCTGATTTTGTTTGATTTTAATGCACTTGATGTAGGAAGTGCCTGATATTAACATTAACAAGTTATACTTGCTTTCTGTTCCATAAAAGATTCATCTGTTCAGCCATCAAATAGTGATATTTGCCTAGTTAGCAAAGTCTAAGATACTGTCTGATGTTATCACAGGGAATACTTTGGGATAGGAACCGTTTAATGTGTACAAATTTATACCTGAGATAATTGGATATTGGTATTCACATCAGGCAAAAGAGAATAAATCAGTTTGTATGACATTGCAGATAAGGAAACAACATTTATGTTTCAAATTTTAATCTATTAAGACTTCTAAGATGTAGAGAGATTCTCAGTCTAAAATGATTAATTTGCTACTAATACTTTAAGCTACAAAAAGCTCAAATTCAGATGCTGTTTCAAGGCAAATAAACGAAGAGAGTATTTTGGTCAGAAAGATTTTGTGTGTGTTTGTATGTTGACACACAAATATAATATGTCTGGAAGATGTTGCTATGTCTAATGACACAAAAGAGAGTAAATTGTAGAGCCTGATTATCAACAGATAACAAGACATACTGTATATAAATAAATGCTCAGCATCAAAACCCATTATTGGATTAGCTATATAATCATGTTTCAGGCTGTAACTCTGTGCTGACAAATGAACACTTTTCATTTGGCTCAAGGTCCTCATCAGCAACGGAACTAATTTTACATTCTCACCCATTAAGTGAATAAGATGTGGAAAAAGCTGTCTGCTTTTTGAAGTGTAAATTTGCTGCTACAGGCTGTGCAGACCAAAGCTCTTTTGAAGCAGTGAAATGAGATCATCTCTAGGGACATGTGAACCTGACAAAGTTTAGGTCATTTCTGTGGAAGGTATGGCGGGGAGGGAGCCATTTGGATATGGTTTCAGTAGTGACTTATATGGGGCAATTTGGAAGATGCTGAACTTTACAAGCTTTTTGTTCAAATTTGTGAGAGGACTTGAACTGGAAGAACAGATGCAAGCTTTCAGCCCTTAGAAAGAAATGTCCATAAACATCTGAACTGGATACTTGGCCAGCACAGGCTGGGAGTGCTAAGCAGGCTGTATGCTGAGCCTCTCAGCAGAACTTAACCAACTAATTATTCAAGGCTGGATACTTCCCCTGTTTTTCCCTTTGCACACACACACACAAATGGAGATCCAGGAACTAACTTAGACCTTTTTCTGGAAAAGGCGCTGAAGGTAGAGGAATTAAACCATTACATCTCACTCTCCACCCCTGGAGACTCCCCCAGGGGAGAAAAAGATTGCAGCTCTGTACCTCCTCTGGCTGCCGGCCCCATAAATTGCAGCATGGCATCAGCCTCTGGCTACAGAGGAGCACGTCCCACCGTGTACCTGTGGGAGACAGGTGTGGTGAGTATGGAGTGGAGTATGGCCAAAAGGGAAAGGGTCAGCTCGTGTAAGGGGCAGCACTATGATAAGCTGTTCATGCTGGGGAGCAGTGTGGTGATGCACTAGTTGAAGCGAGGGTGAGATGATGTTGCTGACACCAGCTTATGGGAAAAAAAAGATCACTAAAATAATTTAACTTTAGATTTCCAGACATGCAAACCAGAGTTTAACCCCTCTTTAGGATCATGAAAAAGATGTCCTCAGGCTGTGTTGCATGTCTAACCACAATGTTTTTCATTCAGAAACCAACTCAAAATTAAGACAGTTTTTGATTGTTCATTTGCTAGGCTTAGACTTTTGGTCTTCCTTGGACAATGTGCAGCTGTTTCATCCACCATTTGCTGATGACCTGTAGCACACCAGTAGTCCATGGACCAAAAGGTAAGAAACGCTATGAGAATCCTGCATAGTGCCGTGTGGATATAATGAAATTATAATGAGATACTAGAACGTGTCCAGAGAAGGGCAATGAAGCTGCTGAGAGGCCTGAAACACAAGCCCTAGAAGGAGAGGCTGAGGGAGAAGAGGAGGCTCAGGGGTGACCTCATTACTGTCTACAACTACCTGAAGAGAGGCTGTAGCCAGGTGGGTGTTGGCAACCAGCAACAGAAGAAGGGGACACAGTCTCAAGTTGTGCCAGGGGAGGTCTAGGCTGGATGTTAGGAGGAAGTTCTTCCCAGAGAGAGTGATTTGCCATTGGAATGGGCTGCCCAGGGAGGTGGTGGAGTCACCATCCCTGGAGGTGTTGAAGAAAAGCCTGGATGAGGCACTTAGTGCCATGGTCTAGTTGATTGGATAGGGCTGGCTGATAGGTTGGTCTGGACGATCTTGGAGGTCTCTTCCAACCTGTTTGATTCTATGATCCTAAGGAAAATCACAGGAAGCCCAGGATGACATCTTTGCATGAAAATACCCTTACTATGCCCCTGTGTAAACAGGGCTGCACCTGGAGCATATGGTTTTGAAACTGTTTTTTCTAGAAGTAGTGGCTCTCAAAGGGTAAAGATGTTTGTCAGGCACATGAATAAAGCAACAAGAAACTTCAAAAAATATCTTCTAGGCAAACAACTGCACTGCTTTCTCCCACAGCATTTTTAGCCAGATGCATTAATGTTGTGTATGATCAGGAGCATCTGATCTGCAGAACTGAGCAGAAACCTAGGTGGGTAACCTCCGCGGAGTCTTCACCTAAAAAAGAAACTGAAATAAAGGCAGCTAAAAGACAGATTTTTTTCCCCACTTTGTTGCATGAGCTCAGATTTCTGACTTTGATGGGGATGATGTTGTGCCCACTGGCAGGCTTAGTTATCTGCTTGCCTGAGAATGTGGATGGAGGTTTTGGCTCTTGAAGCAGCCCCTCTGGACTCAACATTGCTTTATACAGAACCTCCCCTTTACTTTCCTCATCAAAACAAAGCTGTTAGTAGTACTCTTCTACCACACTGGCATGTTATGAAAGTCAAACTCCTGAAAAAGAGTGAGGGTGTTGCAAAATGAGAAGACTAAAAGAGTAGTTGCCTCAGTTTCCTGAAATGACCCTAACAGTTCTGGCAATGATTCAGCTAATATCATTAAATACTGTGCCAATTGTACTTGTAATGGTCAACATCGGGGGGGTCCTGCCTCTTGCCAGGCAGAGGCCAGGGACCAGGAAAACAGGATATACTGGAATGTATATATTAGATGGCCTGGTACCTTGAAAATTCAGAAATATAGGGCTGGACAGAGGTGCTCAATGTACATTGATGCCTTCAAATTGTAAAGGAATGGAGTCTATTACTATTTCTGGTATTACAGGAGGATCTCAAGAATTGACAAGGTTGGAGGCAGAGGTAAGTTTAACTGGGAATTGTCTGCAAAAGATTGTGAAAGTATAAAACGGTGTGGAGGTTCCAAGCACAGTGTTGTGAAGGTCTTCCTTTCCCCAGCTGAAAACAGAATGAGTTAAAGTTAGCCAAAGGGCATAAAAGAAACAAGAGAGACTTTATGAATGTGTCAGGGGAAAAGGAAATACTGGAGAGAAAATAGACCCATTAGCAAACGAGGAAGGAGGTGAAGTTAATTATGATTTTAAAACGGATGAGCAATAGAATCACTTAAAAAACCCCAACCCTAAAAATCAGTCTTTGGCGAAAATAATAAGGACTGACAATTAGGAAGAAATGAAGGCTTTGTGAAAACAGGTGTTTGATTAAAAAGTGAGGGGAGAGAAAACCTGTAAAACATGAATGTATGTAAATGAACAAGTCTAGATGGAACTCATCTTAAGAGCAATGTGAAACTAGTGAGTATTCCCAAATCTTTACAAGTAGCTTTGCAAAACCATGGCAGATAGGGGAAAAGTTGTATCAGAAAAGAAAAAGCAACAACAACCACCAAAACAAAAAACCCAACCCAACCAACCAAAAACCCCAAACCAAAACAAAAAGAAAACTAATGATGTTTGGAAAAATGATGCTTGTGGTTCATGGCCAGTAAGTATTTATCTGTACTAAAAGTGAGAAGCACAACTAGGGTGAGCAAACAAGCATTATGACTGTTGGGTGTGCTAGTTTGAAGCTAGCTAGAATGTTTTGGTGAGAAGGATTAGATCACAGGCTGTGAAAGAGAAACAGTGCTGATGTCTACTTCACTCATAGGCTTGCTGAGATGTATAAGAACAAAAATCCAAACATAGATGGGGCATTTCTTCTGCTTGGGAGCTCTGAGCTGCATTTCTCCCTCTAGCCTCTCTGCTGTCTCTCTGATTGATCCACTTTGCTTCCTAACTCCCTGGCCGAACCTCCATTCTTCCTTGGGACTGGGGTAAGGTTGAGAGAAGCGGGGCAGGGGGGGAAGGTGGAAGGGTGGTTGGCAGCCCCTCCTGGGGACTCAGGTTTCTGGGAGGGCTGTTGTGTTTCTGTATTACCTTTTACCTTATATATTTATGTATATAACTGTATATACTGTAAATATCTGATGTACATTGTGCTAAGCTGTAAGTATAAGCTTCATTCAAATTTCCAGAGCCAGCAGAGTCTAGTCTGGGTGAATTCCAAAGTGGGGGGGGCAAGGAACACCCGAACCACCACACTGGGTTATGAAGCCATGCTACATGAATGACGTTTTGTTACAGTGTTAGAAAATACAGCAAGGAGAAAACCAGTACCTTTTGGGTCAGATCCAGAACTGCTGTGCTACCTCTTTACACCAGCTACTCTATTTGTAACATCTGAACTTGAGTAAATCATTTGACAAAAATACCTTACAAACTTGTGTCTGAGAAAAGAAATCCAAATTGGCTTTGATAGGAAGAGTGTCATTTGGGCCGGGAATGGCAGTATGAGGCCACATAGAAACTGATCTGAAGACAAAATAGAGTCTGGTTGTAAATATGCTATGATTATTTCAGCATAAAGAATGATTAAGACATAATTATAAAAAGAAAAACAAGTTACTGTGTGAGCAGCAAAATTAGGGCACCCTGGTTCCCAGTCTGTTTAGATGCTGTGGTTGGATTCTCTGGTGCCTAATAGGTTTCCTCTGTGACAGCTTCTCTGAGGTGAGGGTGGGCTGGCATCTTGATGGGGGTATTGGTAGGGGGGGTTGCAATTTATGATACCTGTGATAGTCTTATGTGTTTCAGATCTACACAGCCTCCAGATGCAACTGGAGTCAAAATGGGCAACTTTCCAATAGTTACAAGAAGGGGACTCAAAGAGGCTGATCACAGTTCCCACATCCCTTTATTGTGAACTCGGATTTTAAAAGCTTGCAAAAGGCTAAGTTCTGAGTGAAAATTGCCATGTCACAAATGCAGGGAATGCTCTGAATTTTGAGCCTCTGTCACTTTCCTTTCTTTTTTCCCCCCTCAAAACACTATGTCTACACAGATGGACTGCATGCAGGTAGTAGCTGTAATGAACTTATTTTCACACCCACTTCTTAGCTCCTGTGATAGAAGATTCTCTCCTGCCAAAAGGACAGAGTATTTTCCAAGGATCTTTTTTTCCCCTTTTGCTTTAGGAAATTAGGATTTTTAAAATTTTGGGTTTGTTTGTTTTTTTGTTTGTTTGTTTGGGTTTTTTTTTTTTTGAGATACATTTTTTTTTTAAACTATTGTTCTGAGTCTCTGACTGTTCAACAGGTACACACCATGTGCTAGTTTGAAGCTAGCTGGGATATTTTGGTGAGAAGAATTAGATTATAGGCTGTGAAAAAGAAACAGTGGTGATGTCTACTTCACTGATAGGCTTCCTGAGATGGATAAAAACAAGAACACAAACATAGATAACACAGTGGCTGTGTGTCTCTGGCTGCTGCACTTTTCTGCCTAACCTGCTGACTGTGTGACTAATCCTTTTGCTTCCTAACCCCCCTGGCTGATCCTCCAAACTCACCTTGAACATAAGGCAAAGTCTGGGATAAGGTAGAGGGGTGAAAGGAGGTGGAAGGGTGGTTGAGAGCCCCTCCTGGGGACTCAGGTTTCTGGGAGGGCTGTTGTGTTTCTGTATTACTTTTTAACTTGTATATTTCTGTCTATAGCTGTATAGATTGTAAGTACCTGCTTGTATATTGTGCTAAGATGTAAATATAAACCTCCGTTCCTTAATTTCCATTTCAGCTGAGTCTAGTCTGGGTGATTCCATAAGAGTGTTGGGGGGGAAGGTGGGTAACACCCAAACCATCACACACTAGCTCAATAAAATTGCTTCTTGCAAAGAATGATGCATATGGAACTTCCAACTGGTCAGATTTGCCTATTGTGGGGAGGGGAATAAAAGCTAACATAGTTCATGATGTTCAGCCTTCAGTATAAGCCTAGATTTGCAGACCCTGCTGAATATCAGGGCTATGTCTCCATTGCTGTACTGGGGGATGAAGTAAGCATAAGGTCTGTGGTGGTTTGGGAATTACTCCCCCCACACACTTTTATGAAGTCACCCAGATTAGACTCAGTCGAGATGGAAGTTAAGGAATGAAGCTTTATATTTACAGCTTAGCACAATATACAAGCAGGTGTTTACAATATTTGCAGTTATATACAGAAATATACAAGTTTAAAGTAATACAGAAACACAACAGCCCTCCCAGAAAATCAGAGTCCCGAGGAGGGGATCCCAACCACATTTCCACCTTCTTTCCACCCTTCTACCTTATCCCAGACTTTGCCTTACATGCAAGGTGAGGTTGGAGTATCAGCCAGTGGGGTTAGAAAGCAAAAGGATTAGTTACACAGAAAGCAGATCAGGCAGAAAGCACAGGCTCCCAGAGACACATACCAACTGTCTTAATCTGTGTCTTGTTTTCATCCATCTCAGCAAGCCTATGAGTGAAGTAGACCTCCCCATTGTTTCCTTTTCACAGCCTGTAATCTAATTTTTCTCACTAAAATATTTGAATTTGCCTCAAACTAGCACAAGAGCATTATTTCTTGTTTCTAATCAAGAAATGTCACTGAATTTACATGGGGCATCCAGTAGCATCTTATTTGAAGATGGAAAGATGCAGCTTTTTTAAGGGCACAGTAATAACGTTATGGTGCTTCTTTTTCATGTCCATTTACTGTTCTTCTCTGCTCATTAAAACAAAGTTTTTTAGAAGCTTGGAGGCTGTAGCCAGGTAGGGGTTGGTCTCTTCTCCCAGGCAACCAGCAAAAGAACAAGGGGACACAGTCTCAAGTTGTGCCAGGGAAGGTATAGGATGGATGTTAGGAGGAAGTTCTTGCCAGAGAGAGTGATTGGCATTGGAATGGGCTGCCCAGGGAGGTGGTGAAGTCACTATCCCTGGAGGTGTTGAAGAAAAGCCTGGATGAGGCACTTAGTGCCATGGTCTAGTTGATTGGACAAGGCTGGGTGCTAGGTTGGCCTGGATGGTGTTGGAGGTCTCTTCCAACCTGATTGATTCTATGATTCACCCAGACCAGCATCATGAGCAAACCTGGCCCAAACAGAAAACTATTCAGTATGTTTCAGATGCTGCACACTGCTATTTCACCTTGAAAAGATATATATATATATCCTACATGGTTTCACTCGAGTAGAGAGATCACAGAACACATGAACTGAGAAGCAGAAATCCCCTTAAACAGCAGGAACTGTGTAAGTAACACCTGAAATATGTTTTTGAGAAAAGTGACTTAGCAGTTTTCATAGCTGTAAAGCTGGCTCACAGTTGCAGGGAAATCTGTGTAGAAATGCATGGCCTTGTTTACCATAAGAATTGCAAAGCCCAGAATGGAACATGTAGAAGGAATGGTAAGAAAATGCATCCAGCATGTCTTTTGTAAAAGCAGCAAGGCTCAGAGAGCCCAGCTTCCAACTGTTTCCCATGGGTCCAGCACAAAGCTGTTTGCAGTGGCAGCTTTACAGTGGGGAGGATTATTACACCTACAGAGCCGTCCTTTCCTTCCTTCCTTCAGGTCACATATCTAGAGAGCACCCATGCACTTTTGCCTCTTGTCAGGGTAGTACGGAGCATGAGGGTGCAAATATGCACACCCTGATTCCTTCTGCATTCCTTAGGGTCCTAGTTTCTCCCTTCCCCTGATTTCCCTTGCAGATTTGCTTATTTCTTAATAGCGCAATGTAGTATGCTGTGCAGTCACTGGGAGCCTAAAAAAGCAAGACAGATTTTATCATTTGGCCTGTAGATATCTAATGCCCATTATGAGCTGACTAAATTTAGTAGAGTGGCAATTCACCAGACTACTAAATTTAGTTAGGCCATCCGGTCATATCATTTCACTTAGCTTACTATTGGATATCATGAGATAGGGCCTATCAAACAGTATGGCTCCAGCTTCCCTAGCTGCAGATTATATTATCATTACAGCTTTTCAAAACATTCATGCTGACTTTTTAAAAACCTCTTTTGTTGTTGTTGGGTTTGGTTTGTGTATTTTGTTATGTGTTTGTAAAGAGGGTCAAAATTCATTTGATCTTCACTGTTGTGCTAGTTTGAGCCTAGCTAGCATGTTTTGGTGAGAAGAACTAGATGATAGGCTGTAAAATGAAAACAATGGTGAGGTCTACTTCCCTCACAGCCTTGCTGGGATGTGTAAAGAAGAAAGGCAAAACAAAGATTACAGCACTTGCTTCTTCTCTTCGCTGGGGAGCTTTGCCTGCTGGGGAGAAGCTGAGGCTGCTGGCTGGACTCCATCTTGCCTTCTAACCTCACCCTTCCTTTGCTTGGCTGCTTCACCTTGCTTTTTAACCCTCTTGGCTGAACCTCCACTCTTCCTTAGGACTGGGGTAAGGTTGAGAGGGGTAGGGGGAAGATGAAGGGGTGGTTGAGAGCCCCTCCTGGGGACTCAGGTTTCTGGGAGGGGAGTTGTGTCTGTATTACCTTTTTTACCTTGTATATTTCTGTCTGTAGCTGTATATACTGTAAATATCTGCTTGTAAATTGTGCCAGCTGTAAATATAAGCTTCATTCAAATTTCCAGAGCCAGCTGAGTCTAGTCTGGGTGACTTCTAAAAGTGTGGGGGGGCGGGGGACACCCAAACCATCACAACTGTCAAGATCAGATGTTTTCATTTCAAGCAAAACTTTTGATTTTCCCCTGTTAAACTTTAGCTTCAATTAAAATAGGATGGATTTTGTCATCAAAGCTAGGTAGACAAGGTGAAAGCCAATTTGGAAAGAAATTCTGGACAATGTTTTTTGTTGGGTTCTTGCATGTCCAGTTGCCATGAATCTCAGTTCTGTCCAGACAGAAAAAAACCAAAAAGCTTTATGAGAATCCAGACAACACGTGACAACAAGGACTCTCAGTATCATAAAATCACAGGATCAACCTCCAAGATCATCCAGACCAACCTAGCACCCAGCCCTAGACCATGGCACTAAGTGCCTCATCCAGTCTTTCCTTGAACACCTCCAGGGACAGCAACTCCACCACCTCCCTGGGCAGCCCATTCCAATGCCAATCACTCTCTCTGGGAAGAACTTCCTCCTAACATCCAGCCTAGATCTCCCCTGGCACAACTTGGGACTGTGTCCCCTTGTTCTGTTGTTGCTTGCCTGGGAGAAGAGACTGACCTCTACCTGGCTACAGTCTCCCTTGAGGTAGTTGTAGACACCAATGAGGTCACTCCTGAGCCTCCTCTTCTCTAGGCCTCAGCTCCCACAGCCTCAACTCACAGGGTTGTGCTCCAGGCCACTCACCAGCCTCGTTGCCCCTCTCTGGACACCTTCCAGTATCTCAACATCTCTCTTGAACTGAGGAGCCCAGAACTGGACACAGGACTCAAGATGTGTCCTGACCAGTGCTGAGTACAGGGGCAGAATAACCTCCCTTGTTCTACTGGCCACACTGTTCCTGATTCAGGCCAGGATGCCATTGGCTCTCCTGGCCACCTGGGCACGCTGCTGGCTCACATTCAGCCTATTATCTACCACTACCCCCAGGCCCCTTTCTGCCTGGCTGCTCTCTGTCCCCAACCTGTCTGGTGCAGAGTAAATGGGAAAGAGATCTTGGTTAGGATTCTATGAACAACAGCTGGAGTTACGGCAGTGGAATCAAATATGACTAACAGAATGGCATGTACAAACGCATCACCACTGCTATAATTCTTCCTTAGTATATGGAAAGAAAATTGCAGTAGCAGTATTCTGGGAGTCTGTAGACTTAATCTCTTTTGGTAGGCCTTGAAAGGGTGCCAGTGTCTCTCCATCCTGAGTCAATAATTTGTTATCCAAGTAAACTTAACTGAGATCATCTAGATGCTGGTCTTCATTTCTAACGAGCTTTCACAGTAAAGCAGGAAATAGTAATCTTGAAAGGGGGAAAAAATGGTCAAAAATCAGCCAGAGAACATTTAAAGGTTTGTTCTGAACAAGCAGAGCTAAGAAAAAGGCCTGAGAAAAGTGTGTCCTGGGATCACTCACAGTTAAAGCACTGATTAATTAAGCAGTGGGTCATTCTTCAGAAAGACTCAAGGGCAGTTTTGGCCCTGAGGCTGTAATTTGGACACTTCTGGAGTTCTAGATACACTGAGCTATTCTGTGCTGGGCCTGTGAATATGTGCATTCTTCTGGCTGAACAATGGCATCTTTATTCAAATGGGAGCCACTAAGTAAGTGGCTGTCTCCTAATATGGGTGGTATTTCTTCCTACTCTGCCTCAATCACTGCTGCTTTCCCATTGCCTTATCAGTGCTTTTTGCACAACTTACAAAATGAAATCTATTCATAATGCTAAAAACCTCCTGCTTTTATAGACACAGGAAAAAAAAAGCCCCAAATGCTTAACATATCCTCCAATTCTATGGCAGGGTGTTTACTTTTTAAAATGCAATTCTGCTTATCTGACATTGGTTTGGAAATTAATAAAATGGTGCCTTGGTTTTATTGTTTTGACTATGGGGAGGAAATTAATCCACAACTATTACAAGTGTTTGATCCAAATAAGCAGAGATAAAACTATGGTTTCAAGAAATGTCGTTCACTATTTGTCAGGTGTCCCAGCACTCCCAACATGTCTGATTTATTCCTCCCATGTTTAGTAGCCACACTGTACAGGTAGATGATCCCCATTCATTTTGCTCTGTGTACATATTTCTTCAGGGTAGCTTTATTTATTATGCCTTAACTACTGTTTCTTATTCACTAGGTTTAACTCTGCCAGAGGTTAGAAAAGAGGTTGTTTGTCTGAAGAGACAGGGGTGTGGTGAAAATATTCCATGCCAGCCAAGTGAACCAAAACACTATCTGAATTACAAAGCAAGCTGGAAAATAAGATTTAACTGACAGAAGATCTGTATCACACCTGTGCTGAGAGACAGAGAGAAAAGGAGACCCAGGCCATGCACAGCTCCCTGGAGGTATGTCTTGAGATGGGGATATCTTTAGTTCTGGGCTCCTCAATTCAAGAGAGATGTTGAGATACTGGAATGTGTCCAGAGAAGGGCAACGAAGCTGGTGAGAGGCCTGGAGCACATCCCTGTGAGGAGAGGCTGAGGGAGCTGGGGGTGTTTAGCCTGGAGAAGAAGAGGCTCGGGGGCACTTCATTGCTGTCTACAACTACCTGAAGGGAGGCTGTAGCCAGGTGGGGGTTGGTCTCTTCTCCCAGGCAACCAGCAGCAGAATAAGGGGACACAGTCTAAAATTGTGCCAGGGCAGGTCTAGGTTGGATGTTAGGAGGAAGTTCTTGCCAGAGAGAGTGATTTGTCACTGGAATGGGCTGCCCAGAGAGGTGGTGGAGTCGCCATCCCTGGAGGTCTTCAAGGAAAGACTGGGAGAGGCACTTAGTGCCATGGTCTAGTTGATTGGCTAGGGCTGGGTGCTAGGTTGGCCTGGATGATCTTGGAGGTCTCTTCCAACCTGGTTGATTCTATGATTCTATGATTCTGTTATTCTATGATTCTATGACTGTGCACCCCAAAATCCTCTCAGCAGCTCACAGCAGCAGAGAGGTATTTATAGCATCACTACATGGAGAGAACTAATGTCAATGTTTGTGCAATATTAATTGGTATTAGTAGAAGCTAATTTGGCAAGAACAAGCTGATTGCAGAACTGCAGAAATCTGCAGCTTTGCTTATTGTGAGGACTGGGTGGTGGCACCACACACTGACCAGACCTATCCCAAAGCCCTCTGCAACTAAGTGATAGCTGCCAGGGATTGATGCAGTGTGGCAGACACATTACTTGTTTCCACCAAAACCAGAGCCCAGGCCACCTCCAGCTGCACATGCTTTCACAAATAGTGCTTCCTGAAATATTTCTGAATGTCCTAGATCTGTATAACCACCAAAAGGCTATAGAGCACTGGTTGCAGCGTAGTATAAAATAGACTATCCTTAGAGTGGAGACCAGCTTCTCCTAACTTTGTGAAAGCTCAGCTATGAGTGCAGGCAGCCACTGCCCCACTTGCCAGAGGCTTCCACTCCTCTCCACCTTTCTGCAAGTGCCAGGCAGACCAGGAGCTATGTAGAAGGTGTCCCCATCCCAGTGACTGCTGCAGCCTGGCGGCTGGGGCTCTTGGTGTTTGTGTGAGTTTTCACAAAACAAAGTGGCTATCATCTAAACCTCCAATGAATCATGAGGTAGTCCTTTGGATGGGGCCAAAATGGGAAGAAAAATGACTGCCATTACTTTTAGCTACTGGCTGTTAGGTCCTTCTGACCTGCTAAGCAAAGTGTCCCATGAAAGAGGGAACCCTATGCCTGCATAGGGAAGGAAGCCCTGAGGAGTGCAGAGAACAGAAGTTTTGCATTAGCGATGAGCCAGAGTCGGTTACTCGTATTTAAACAATACCAGGCTCTGGGGAAATTCAGATGCAGACCTGAAATACATGGCTTGGCAAAAGACTGTTGTTACTGTCACATGTCTGACCTCTTGAAAATAACATTAATTCAAAAGTTAAATGTGTTCAGCCGACAGTGATGGAGTATTTGTGTTAAGGAGGAGATTTTTCAAAGGCACAAAATCAACTTAGTGGTGCGTTACGAATGCCTCATTGACATCCTACAGAAGGGCTGAGTGCAGCAGGTTTGGGGAGGCTTTCAGCAGCAGTGCACTCATTGCACTGAGTGGGGTGGTTGTGAGGTGCCCCAGAAAGGACTGCTTTTCCAAAGGAGGATCTGAATGTTTGTGATCCTTCTGGATGCCTTAAAGACAATCACTTAGGAAATTACTTCTCCTGGTTTAGTTTCCAACTAGGCAGTTAGACTTGGCAACCACAGACACAGATCTCGTAACTAGCTTTGATGAGAGAAAGCAGCATTGCCATAATTCTGGAGATATCCCTTTCTCTTCTGAACTACATTGGCAGCTGGTGATACCAACATGTCAAAATTACATTCACTCTGCATTACACGGAGTGTATAAAAGATTGTGTTTACATTTTCTCTCCTTTGCCCTTTTCAATTTTGCTTTATTTTTTTATAGTTTTGTAACTTAAGCAGTACATATTTGAGGATGAGTTTTTTTTTCTCTGCCTTGTCTAGCTTTATGGCTTATTCTGGCTGAGGCATCCTTACATGATTTGATTTTACAAGGAATACAGGCTAGCACATATGTATGTAATTGTTCCACAGTGAACCAATCTGGCTGGAGCATTACAGGAAGACATACATTAATAGTTTCTTCCATGCTCTTTACAAACTATATTGCTAGATCTACAAATAATGCAGAATATTTGGAATTGCATCAATAAGGCTTGCACCTAGTTAGCAGGAAGCATAAAAGTATGGTGGAACCAGGGAAACACTCATCACAATACTATTGTTATCAGAAACAGAATGTGTTATAACCAGGTAAGATAAGCAAGAGTAGGCAAAACTGGCTATGCTTAAAGCCAACCTGCAGCAGCAGCTACATATCACATGCTGCTGAGTGAAACCTGAAAAGTCCAAGCCTGATTTTTTTTCCAGGGAGAGCCCCTCCCTGCTTTGAGTACGTGCAGAGTAGGCATCAGGTAGTGGGAACTCCCAAAGCATGCTAAAATGCATCTGCACCAAAAGTGCAGACACTAGCTGTAAGGGGAGGCAGAACCATGCCTAGCCACTGGAAACCTGCTGCTTGGTCTTTATGCTGGTGGCAAGTGGCCCTCTGATATGGGAATGTTTAAGGAAGCAGTAGAAAGCCAAGTGAATTGAGAACAGGCACCCATCGTGGAGGAGGTGGTCAGCCTTTGCCACACAAAGAAATGCAGAAGAACTCTGGAATATTCAAGTAGGAGAGCAATGGGAATGTGCTAGTTTGAAGCTAGCTAGAATATTTTTGTCAGAAGAATTAGATTACAGGCTGTGAAAGGAAAACAATGGTGATGTCTGCTTCCCTCATAGGCTTGCTGAGACGTATAAGAATAAAAGCAAAACATTGATAAGAGAGTCTCTCACTTGGGCTGCTGGCTGAGCTGCATCTTACTCTCTAACCTCACCCTCCATTTTGGACTAATCCACTTTGCTTCCTACCCCCCTGGCTGAACCTCCATTCTTCCTTGGGACTGGGGTAAGGTTGAGAGGGGTAGGGGGAAGATGAAGGGGTGGTTGAAAGCCCCTCCTGGGGACTCAGGTTTCTGGGAGGGTTGTTGTGTTTCTGTATTACCTTTTACCTTGTATATTTCTGTCTATAACTGTATATACTGTAAATATCTGCTTGTATAATGTGCTGGCTGTAAATATAAGCTTCATTCATATTTTCAGAGCCAGCTGAGTCTAGTCTGGGTGATTTCTAAAGTGTGGGGAGGTGGGGAACACCCAAACCATCACAGGAGAAAACAGCCAAGAACTGATATTGAGGCAGAGTGCAAACCTAGTTTAAGAGAGAATGCATTGCAGGGGTATCAGCAATGTGAAGTCACTGCTGCAAGTGCCACACACTAGGACTTCTTTAAAAAGGCCTTTGTAGAAGTCTTGGGAAAAGTTAATTACCAGTTTTTGTTATGTCAGGAACTCCTTGAGTTAAAGCAGAAAGAAACTATTCATGAATATGTTCCAGTTCTGTAGTTTAATAGAACAAATTAAAAAAAAAAAAAAGAGAGAGAGAAGAAAAAAATAGAAAAGAAAGAGAGGGAAACTGATAAAATGATTTAGTTCACGGAAGGATTGAAATTACATATTGTGCCCCATCTAGTCTTGCATAAGCCACTGAAATTGATGGAGACTTAATTGGACGAATCGTTCATTGCAGTTATGCATGAGCCTTAGTGAGCACACAGGGTGCATAGAGGCCAAAGCAGCAGCCTATGAAAGGGAGAGAAATTACCCAATAGCATTTTTTAAAAGTAGATGTCCAGGTATGAAAAGCCAAGAGGCTTGGCTTGCATTTAAAAAGTGCTAAGAGCAAGCGTGGAAGTTAATTTAATTTACTCACCAAGTGGACCTGAAGAGGTTGTAAAAAAAGGACAGAAGTGACTTCAGGCAAGAGAAAACTTCCAATGGGAAACAAAAATCTATAGAGAACGTTAATGTAGACGCCTCTTCCTGCTTACATCTTTCCCCCCACCCTGCCTCTCTTTGTTTACTGTAAAGTTACTGATAGACCATGGTTATTGCAAGCGGATTCAGGCCTTGGAAATCAGCAGGTGCAGAGAAGGGCGGCGAGGCTGGTGAGAGGGCTGGCAAACATGACCTATGAGGAGAGGCTGAGGGAACTGAGGTGGTTCAGTCTGGAGAAGAGGAGGCTGAGAGGGGACCTTATTGCCCTCTACAACTACCTAAAAGGAGGTTGTAGTGAGGCTGGAGCTGGTCTCTTCTCCTGAATTACTAATGGTAGGACAAGAGGAAATGGCCTCAAGTTGCATCAGGAGAGGTTTAGGTTGGATGTTCAGATTTACTGAGTGGGTGGTCAGGCACCGGAACAGGCTGCCCAGAGAGGTGGTGGAGTTGCCATCCCTGGGGGTGTTTAAAAGCAGAGTGGATGTGGTGCTTGAGGCCATGGTCTAGTGATGAAGGTTGCACTGGATGATCCTGGTGGTCCTTTCCAACCGTAGCTATTCATAGTGATTAGGTGTTGTGCTGAGGGATTTGGTTTAGTCGAGGACTTGTCAGTGTGAAACTAATGATTGGACTCGATGATCTTGAAGGTCTTTTCCAATCTGAGAAATTCTGTGAAATTCAATCTGATCAGAATAAAAATCATATTGCATGCTGACATGTTGGATCAAATTGCAAATACTAGAGTAAATGTCAGTTCAGAGCCTCTCTCATACTATCAGTGCTCTTCAGACATTTACCCTGCTGCCTTCCACTGTTCAGAACAATCTGAAAATCACCAATGCATTTGATGAATTGATGCTTAAAACCAGCTCAGAAAGAGAAACAAATCATAGTTCTTAGCTCTGCTGAATGTTAGAATGCTGTTGTTGAGGGGGTGCTTCCTGTGTGCATCTGAGCACCTCCAAAATGACCTCTATACATGCGTCCTACTTTCTTTTTTTTTGCAAAGAGAAGTCAACTTACCTCTTGCAAGAAAAAAACAAGTCCAGCATATCAGAATACATATCTTCCTAATTCTTCCCATGCCACTGACTGCAATCCCAGATCTACTCATATATTATAAAGTATCTTTGAGAAAGCTTTTATGATTTTTGAGCCTGTAAATGCAATAATCTCTCAGGATATAGAGACAGTGCAGAAGATGTCAAGCACAGTCTGTTAGCTCTTTTCCCTTTGTATTACTTGCATCTTTTCATCTCTGGTAAACTTCTCTGTGCTTGGATTTTCAGAAGTCCCCCAAGGTCCTACACCAAATAGCTTAGATGATGAGACTACTGTAATATAGGGCTGCACAATGTAGAGGTTGTCAGCTTGTGGGCCCTCTTCCCACAGCTGGTTTCCCATTTGGCATGCCATTTCCCACTCACCCCTGCTCTTGCTCCTTTGCAGGGGCTCTGCTCCAGGTGCCAGAGTCCTTCTGCTGTGTGCTGAACTCTTGGAGTTCAAGACACTGGGCTTTGGCTGTGTTGTTTTTTAAAGTGGTAGCTTGGCCTTACTAACATATTTTCAATGGTTGGGATTAGTAGAGCTTGTAAGAACTTATCAGACCTGTCAGGTTTACAAGTCCACTTGTCACCTCCACCCTCTTACATATATTTTTAAATAGCTAATTAGGAGATAATGCCAGCGGGACCAAATACTGTCACAAGATAATGATCTCACACCAGCATAGAAGCGGTAAGTGAAACTGTTTATTTTCCAAGGGAAGAAACACTGATCATGTGCCTAATCCTATCATTCTCAAGGAAAATTCCTGTAGATTTCAGTGATGCCTGAGGTGACAACATCCTATTACTGTGGCAATATTTCTGGATGCCAAATGGCCATAAGTTGTGCAGTCATTTTCTCCAAATGACACTGATGCGGTATTGGAATGTATGCTTCCCTTACCTTTATTAGCCTGTTGTATCTTCTAACTTGGAGGACAACTTTTGCATGTGCTTCATTGCACCAGCTTAGATGATTTTTCTTTTGTGTTTTATTTTTATGGTGTGTTTTAGGAAGCAGTGAGCTGTGGTTTGGGTGAAGTTATGCTTACTTGTAACTTACTGGCAATTCATAATGGTGACACAAAAGTCTGTGTTACTACTGCAGGCACTCTTTGGTACAATAAGGATCATCTCTATCTAAATCAAAGATGATCTTCCCTCTGTCCTTCAGGAATTTTAGAAACAAGGGCACTGTCTTAAATTCACTTTTCAGGAATAAGCTACCTCATGTTTTCAGTGGGGTGAAGTAGCATAGACAAGCAACAGGCACAAGTTCATTAGTTGCTCTGGTGTAACTGCCCCCATGCTGCTCTTCCCCACTAATAGAAGTGAGACTGTTTGGGGCTGCTTTACCTCTCACTCAGAGTCGTTCTTGTGTTTGCAATCCCACCAGCAGTGCTGGCGAGGGCTGTGCCATGCAAATCCTCCCCCAGATCACCTGCTGGGGAGCCTCTCACTCTGCTACGAGGCAGCGCTAATGGGATGGGTACATCTGCCTTTACTGCCTCAGCTCCAGGGAAGTCTTTCCTCTACTGCAGCTCTGGACTCACTTTCGATGCAGGGTTGTCTTAAAGGCAGGTGAATAGTGCAGTGGAAATTGGAGGCAGATGCAGAGCTGCTTTCAGAGAAAAGCCTGTCAGAGAAAGCATGGAGGTCTGTCCCAGTCAGAATTGACTGGCACAAGCCATAAGTGCTTCACCATGGAAGGTGGCCAGTGGTTTTTAGGAATTAGTGCTGCTTTCATGATGATGAAGATTAATCATTCCATCTCTAACCTGCTGTAATTGTTCTGATTTTTATTTTTCACCTTGTTCGCCAGTTCATGTCTAAATACAAGAAGATGTTTATATTGCATACATTCAGCTTTAATTGGCCCTTAAAAGAAGGTGTTGATTAGAATCTTCTCAACATCAACAGCTCGCTCGCACAACATTCTCTAATTACTGTTTATTAATTTAGTTCAAGTGGCATAGTTGAAAGCCCTGCTCAGATGGGAGAAGTAAATTGTCACTGGTATTGAATATGTAAATTATGTGCCATGTAAGTTTCCATGAAGAATGTTTAAAGTTAAATGGTACTCACATAAAAACCTTTCAGATTCATCTAACACAGCCATATGACAGCTATGCAAAAAATTCCATGAAAGCTTACCAACCCTGGCAAAAAAAACCTGTACTTGCCTATCCTTTGCTTTTTTTTCCCCTATTAACATAATCATGATGATAACAATAATAATTTGCCAGTCAAAAAAAAAAAAACCCAAACCCAACATCATTCATGCTGGCTGGCTGGAGATTTGCAAGGCTGCCAATTGAATCTGAACTACAAGTTACTGTATTGTAGGCATTCAGCAGCCTGGATTTGTTGCCCTCGTGCAGTAACCCTTCCTTCTCTTTAATTAGCTTATAAAGTCAGAATTCCTTAAACAAAGTACTCATTAAACATTGCCTTGTTACATTACTTTAAAATGCAATTAAAAGTTTTGAGAGTGCTGTGGAGTTTGTGTGCCATTGTCAGCACCCATGTCACTCACTATCAATTTCCACCCACTCATGTAGATCAGAGGCCTCCCGTTAAATATAGATGGCACTTCATAGCTTTTGTGTGTAGCCTAGGCGTAAAACGGTGTACTGATGAGGACGACCTGACTGCACCTTACGCTTCACAGAATATAAAAGGAATGGAAGGGAGGGTATTCTGGAGGAATACCAGGAGACCAGGAGACCTGGAGTCTTCCTTGTCCTTCCACCCCTGTAGATGTCTCTCTGTGACCCTTTGTGTGGGAGTAGCTGCATGTTGCTGGTGAATGTGCTGCTTTGAAGTTTTCCCAGAAAAAGCTGTACAGGAAGGCATGCAGTTACTGTATTGTGCATCTGAAGCAATGAGACCAGGTATTACATTAAAATAGGAGAATACCCAATGCCTGAATGCTGCCTGGGCCTTCACCCAGTCCTCACACTCTTGCTGGCTGCTGTTATCATGAATGGCACTAATCAATTCCAGGAAATCTCTACACCAAGCATTATGTCACATGTGGTTACATCATTCCCTCTAACCTCTGGGGCTTCCTGTTGACATCTTTGGAGCTCTTCTACTACCAAATGGTATTAAAAGAAATGCTGAATGGTATTTTTAGCCACTTGTGTCTGCCAAGAGGAATCCAAATGTTTCCATTCTGCAGTTTTCACCTGCTTAATCTCATCTTTGCTCCATAAAACAAGCAAAACTGTCTGCTCAGGGTCTCCCCAGGTGATGCATAAAGGATGGAGAGAACAGGTGAGAGGTTTATTGAGACAGAAGGGGCTAATGCCTCTCCAGAATTTATTTATTCATAACGTCTAGCAGATTGTTAATCCAGCCTATCAGTTGTGTTATCTTCTGTCACAACTTCCAACCCAGGAGGCTGTTTCTATTTCTCTCTGAATTCTTTCCTAGGGGATGCTGCTTCACAGTGTGGTCTACAGTTCACTTTGTGGTTGATTTCCAAGTATAATTCTGCAGGGCACTCTCTTCTCCCCTTGCAGAGCCTTGCCAAAAGGTACATAGCAGCCATTTCTCTCTTGGAACAGGCAGTGACACCCCATCAGCTTCTCCTTGTAATCCCCACTATTCCAGCTGCTCAACTGAAAGAGACCGGGCTCAAAGATTTTCAAAGATTCAGCTTGCAAGATTGTTCTTAGAATCATATAGAATCATAGAATCAAGCAGGTTGGAAGAGACCTCCAAGATCATCCAGGCCAACCCATCAGCCAGCCTTGTCCAATCAACTAGACCATGGCACTAAGTGCCTCATCCAGGCTTTTCTTCAACACCTCCAGAGACAGCAACTCCACCATCTCCCTGAGCAGCCCATTCCAATGGTAAATCACTCTCTCTGTGAAGAACTTCCTCCTAACACCCAGCCTATACCTCCCCTGGCACAACTTGAGACTGTGTCCCCTTCTTCTGTTGCTGGTTGCCAACACCCACCTGGCTACAGCCTCCCTTCAGGTAGTTGTAGACAGCAATGAGGTCACTCCTGAGCCTCCTCTTCTCCAGGGTAAACAACCCAAGCTCCCTCAGCCTCTCCTCACAGGGCTGTGTTCCAGGCCTCTCATCAGCTTTGTTGCCCTTCTCTGGACATGTTCCAGCATCTCAACATCTCTCTTGAATTGAGGAGCTCAGAACTGGATACAGTACTCGAGGTGTAACCTGACCAGTGTTGAGTACAGGGCAAGAATAACCTCCCTTGTCCTACTGGCCACACTGTTCCTGATTCAGGCCAGGATGCCATTGGCTCTTTTGGCCACCTGGGCACACTGCTGGCTCATCTTCAGCTTACTATCTACCAGCACCTCCATGTCCCTTTCTACCTGGCTGCTCTCCAGCCACTCTGTCCCCAGCCTGAACCATTTTGTTTCTTGGTTGCAGCCTTCTTTTTTTTTAATTACTATTTGTTTGGTTTATAATTTCCTTTTATTCTAAAGGTTTGATTTTTGTGGCTGTTACTGTGTTTGTTCATTGGTGCTGTAGGTATCAACAACATGATTAAATTCCAGCTCTGGCTATTTCAACATAAGCACTCTGCCTTCATTATCCACCGTGCCTAAAACTATTTGATCTCTAATAAGTTCACCTGCAAGTGTGCCTCATTTGCATGATGAGTCTAACTGGTGCAGCCTGGTTGCATATTGGTCTGTGATTTCAGCTTCTCTTCAATCAGATGAATCAAACAGAAGGAAATATTAGAATTCCCAGCAACTATCTTTTTTTTTTTTTTCCCCTTAATCATGCCAGAACACTAGGAGTTCCAAGCAGCCTTACTGGGCTGAAGAAATCCACCAATAAAAGGCATGGGAGAGCTTCTCATGTCAGGTCACATATAAACCAGCATTGAACTAGGGATAATTGGTCTGGTTTGGTGGCACAAGGTGTTGTGATCACATCCAGGTCCTGAGCTGGCTGTTCAGGAGCCTTCTTTGGTGAGATGCACCTCCCGTTGCCACCAGCCCTTAGCCCATGAGGGAGTTGTGCCATGGAGCAAGGGCCTCTTCCCTGGCCCAGAGCTGGAAATATCTTTCAGCATTTCTGAGGGGCTTTGCTTGACTGCCTCTAGCTCACATCCATCCTCGCTTAGACCCAGTTGACATTTAGTTGGCACTAGTGCCTCCTTGGGCTTTGCTGCACAAAGTGGGCAGGGAGAGAAAAAGTGTTTTCTTTCTCCAAGCTTTTGGGAACCTGAACCTTTCTTTGTGTCTAGAAATGGAAGCAGCAGACTTCAAAGATAAATGTAAGCAGACAACAGTAGCTCAATAATTGCAAGATTCATAGCAATTAATACCCTGATCTAGGATAGGGTGTCCCTGCCCATGGAGGGGGGTTGGAACTAGATGATCCTTCTGGTCCCTTCCAACCCTGACTGATTCTATGATTCTATGAATAGTGCTGAAAATGTGTCAAGCTGACTTCTTTCTGGGTGAAACTCAGGGTAAGCCTGTGAGTTTTCCTGTGTCCAGTTTAAGAAATATGATTTGCCCCATTGCAGCATCCCTTACATGCCTAATTATGGGCTGCCCAGGGAGGTGGTGGAGTCACCGTCCCTGGAGGTGTTCAAGAAAAGACTGGCAGAGGCACTTAGTGCCATGGTCTAGTTGACTGGATAGGGCTGGGTGATAGGTGGGACTGGATGATCTTGGAGGTCTCTTCCAACCTGGTTGATTCTATGATTCTATGATTCTTACATTGTAACATGTCCCCCACACCTGCATTATCATTGAAGGCTTTTGAAAATTCACCTGAATGACCTTTGAGAAGATGGAAATGTCTCTTGTTGATCCAAATGGGTCTTCAACTGAGCCCTTATTTCCCACAGAAACCCAACTGTTTTCCTTGGTTCTTCGGCTCAGACAGAAACGGAGAAATGAAACCAAGCAGAACCAAACAAAAGAAGTCTGAGGATCTCAGCAGCAGCCTTTGCTTTTGCACATGAACAGTAATTTTCCCCTAGCACATACTTCCAAGAATTTTTTTAAATGTCATTCATACATCATCTGCCCTAGCAGACAATAGTTGTTCCAGAGAAGCTGTTGCTCTCTATTAGGTCAATGATCAGTGAACTAAACATTTTCTACTTAGGCCTTCATATGATAAAAGCGTAAGAGCTTTGAAGGAGCCATTACAGACTATTGCCTAGAAGAAATATCCATTTGAAAATTCAGCAATTATGTACTTCTATAATAGCGTGTAAAAGGAGCTCTGGACCCATTATGGGTTATTGAGTAAATAATGTATTTTTAAAAGTGTCTAAGTAATTTATATGATAGCCTGTATTGGCAGCAGAGAGTGATTGTAGACTAAACATTCTGTCTTTCTTTCTTTTAAAAAATCTCATTTAAATCCCTATATAGCAATTAAAAAAAAGAAATCCCTGATGCAGTTTCAGTGTTTCTATAGTAGTCAATAGCTAATGGCTCTGACTTTACTCCACTGAGGCTGCCATTTTGTGCTGAGCCAGTTTCCTCTAGTCTGACTTACTGTTTTTTTTGGCCTTGATTGGATGAGACAGGAGGCTTCATTATCAAATATAACAGAGAAGTGTCCAGAGGCCTCCTGGAGGTCAGACTCACAGTCATCAGACCTACCCATACTCAGGAGCAGCCGCTAGCCAAAAAAGACACGAGGCTGGAGAGGGAAGACAGGAAGCTGCCAGTCACTATTTCAGGGAAAAACTGAGGCTTGGAGAGAGAAAAATACATTGTCTGGGGTCATGCAGGGGACAAAGAACCTCTGACTCCCCAAAACAGGTTTAGTTTCCCTGCTTTGTGTTCAGACCTTCTATGGAAAGGCATAGTCTGAGATCTTGGTGCTGTGGCTCCTGGGTACTAACGCAAACAGCTCCTTTATCAGATGCCCACAGTAGTACAGCTCCTTTATCAGATGCCCACTGTAGTCTTGCTTCAGACCACTGCAGTCAGCCATTTCAGGTGCAGATCCTAGTCAGTGTAGGTGGGAAGATACTGCAACTCGAAACATTTATATTGCAACAACAATGCACTGTGGAATAGATGTGCTGGAAATCAAGCTTGGTTTCTACTCGCAAGAGCAGAGTAAGCTTTCCTTGGTCCTCCCTTTTCTTTACCATACTGATCCCTGCCATGGCAATAGTCACCTCTTTGATAATTTTATGCCAAAGTGAAAGAATAAATGGAAATACTAATGTTTGAGCTGCATGGAATTTTGGAGATTATCTTGACATCCCCAAATACCTGTTAAGGCAAGCAGCCTGTAGTGCCATGGGGACATTACTGTACTTATGTGTACATGAAAATGATGCAATGGACGTTCATCAGCAGGAGAGTGGTGAGAGGCTGGAATGGATTGTCCAGGGAGGTGGTTGAGGCCCCATTCCTGGAGGTGTTTAAGATCAGGCTGGATGGGGCTCTGGCCAGCCTGATCTAGGGTAGGGTGCCCTTGCCCATGGCAGGGGGGTTGGAACTAGATGATCCTTGTGGTCCCTTCCAACCCCGACTAATTCTATGATTCTATGACTTGACTTGAGGTGACAACATCTCTCTGTCTATGGTGATGTTCCACCTTAACTCTTTTTGATGGTACTTTCTCCGGCATAAATTAGAAACAAGCTCATTTAATCTGGTTACATTTGATCTGTTACAACATGGACCTGTTTTGTAAGTAATTTTGTACATGAAATGCCCTAACTGTCAGCAGGAAGCAGATACCTTTCAATATGACTGGCAGGAGTTCTGATTTCCTCTTTTTTTTGGGGGGGCTATTTAATGCCTACCCCTTATGCATGTCCAGAGCAGATTGTGTGCTTCCCACAGCTAACTTCAGTGTGTTTCAGTCACACCTCAAGAACATCGCCTTTAGATCAAAATTTTAATACATCTGTATCATTTCTCTTATTTTTAGAAAAGTGGTCTTGGTGCAGTGACTGAAAATGCAGAATTTTGGCTTCTCTCTGGGGAGATGACAAGAGACAGGTCTCTGTAGCAAGGCCACTGGCACATGTGAATCTATTTTTCTTGTCTTTGGAAAGACACAAAGAAATACAGGGGTGCCAAGGAGCACGTGGTTCAAAAGAGAAAAAAGAAAGGGAGTGACTTAAAATAAATGGTAAAGTAGTAGGGGGAAAGATGAAGTAGGAAAAACAAGTTGAAGGTGAGATAATAGAGGCTCAAATAAATGTGGAAGCAGCAAGGTGAAAGATACCTTTGTGTTTGAGCAAAACCTATAATGACTAAGAACGTAATCAGTCTTTCTCACTGTTAGGCTGTATTTGGCACTTAGGTAACGACAGTTCTTGAAGTAATTGACTGGAGTGGTGATGCAATCTCTGTCATTGGAGAAATCAATGTCAGAGTAGTAAAAAATCTGAAGAATACTGTTAGGTACTGGACAATCTCTTCAAGCTCTATTTTCTACAATCTCAGCATCCCAAAGTGAGTGGAGGCAGTACCTCAGCTGCATGATTATGGGAAAGCTGTCACCTCACTGAAATTCTGTAAGATCTCCCAGAGTATACAAGATACTACATGGAGATGAAGTCTTAGAGGAAGATGAACATACAGAGAGAAAAAAAACCCAAAACAAACAACAAGATGAAATGGTTGACCTGCAGACAACATTTTCTTATTGAGCTATGGACCCTATGCCACAACTCTTAATTTTCCTCCTCATACTGAAGGGCCCCATTCTCAACAAACATTTTGGCTTAGGTACAAAACCGAAGCCCGTACAACTGGAGATAAAATATTCTGGGGTCTTTCTTCTAAGAACAGATTTATTAATTGCTCTACTCTTCAACTATAAATAATTGTATCCTCTCTTTCAAAGAAAATTCCCCCTAAGTTTAGCCAAAATAACTCTTCACTTGCTATCCTGGCTTGTCTTGAGTAGTGAGTGATGAGAAGACACAGGTATAAAGTGGTCTGGGATTATTCCAGACTGATAATTACTTCCACTGCAGCACAAAACAACATGTAAACCCAACTTCGAAAAGAAAAGCCCTGTGTGATAATGGCAGTGGTCCTCCCCTGAAGGTAGGGGGCTTGGAATGCTCTAGTACTGCCATAGGAAAGGCACAGGCATTTAAAGTGACCACTTCTTCCCATGCAGTTCTTCTGTGTCTTCTTTTTTCCACTCTAGGCCATCAAGTATGAGCTAGTAAATGGAGGAAGCTGCCTTTTCCCCCCTTTATTTTTTTTTTTTTTACCTTGACATTACTTTAGAGACATTAGATTCATTATTTGAGGGTGTGTATGAGATTCTGGAAGTACAATTTATGTCTGCTATGCTGTGAGATCTTTGGTATGATATTGACTCATTCATTGGCACCTGAGAGAGGTTTGGGGAATTCAGCAAGCTTTCAGCAATCCAGTTTGAGAGATTAAACAGAATTATGTCTTACTCAGGTTTGTCCTAATTTTATTAGATTTTCACCATTTCTAATTGCATAAACATATGCAGCCAAGTATACAGATGGGGACTGGGAAGACGTACAAGGACACTCAGGCTCCACAGTCAGCTAATTGGTGGAATAAGTAATAGGGCACTTGGAAAGATTGATATTTTTTTCCAGAACAGTTCAGGGTAAAATCATGTCCCCATTAAAACTGAAGCAATCAAGAGAGGATAGATTTTAGCCATAGATTTTGTTGGAATTGGAGAAAAAGATGAGAGAAACTATGTGATGCAGAAAATATCCAGGATGAAGGATGTTGTTTTGGGCAAGATTCACTACTTACTTGTCTTAGCCACTGGAAAAAGATAGAAGGTCTCAAAAACATAGAGCAACTGGATTGATCCATATGGTGACACCAGAAGACTTTGACCAGGACTAAACACAAAATTCACAAAGGTTAGCAATTTCAGATACTGCCAGGGCAAATGAGAAGTCATTTTGAGTGGATGTTGTTATTGATAGTAAATGCCAAGCTGTGATGTCTTCAGAAATACTTTAATTTTTTTTTTTTGGGGGGGGGAAATAAATCTAATTTTGCTATGACTAGGAAAGCTCTTGGGCCACAAGTCAAAATATGATACAGCTATTTCTGGTCAAGTGATACCAGCTGAGGTACTGGCATGGCTGTTTATGTGAGTACTCTCACATAAAATAATATTGCTGTGCATATTTTTGGAGGAGATCCTGTGGCTGACTTATTTGCTACAGTCAGGACAGAAGGGAGCAGGAGGGAAAAAGTCTATACTCTAGTTTTTGCTGTTGGACAGAATTCATTCATCCCTGACATGGCCTCCACACAATGCAGTTCACCCTGAATGAAAGGACATTTGAGTGTCTCCACCTCAGTGGGACAGGGCAGAATTCTCAGGCTGAATTAGCCCCAGGTGAGTGGTGTTTTCTAAAATCTGCATGGGTAATATATCTGAAGAGTTTGCCTTACACTGGCCTGGGCTGTTGAGTAAGCAAAGATTTTGTTGTTGTTTCTTCCTTATAAAAAGTACAATAAACAAGTTGAGCACATATTTGGACTTGAGCTTCTCAGCATAATTTTGCCATGTCCTTTAAAAAGTTGCAATATTTACTAAAATACATCAAAAAATAATTTCTGTTGGGGAAAAAAAAAAAGAGATATTTAGTAATATTGGGGGGTAGTTTTCTGTTAATGACATTATTTTTTCTTGCTCTCATTCAGGCTGTAACATGTGAACTCTGACTACATCACCGGTGTGAAATTGGTGATTAACCTTTTGACTCTGACAATCGGGACTTCTCTCAACACCAACTAGTAATGCAAAAGACCATTAGTAGTTAATATTGGGACATCCCAGCTCCAGATGTCAAAAGGTTAATGAAAAATCAAGTATCCTGCTTTTTCTGAGCAACTTGGAGACCTTCTCCCCAAACATTTCATTTTTTTGGTGATAAGGATGCCAGACTGCTTGAGCTGAGAAAGACGGGCGTTTTGCTAGTCTGTACAGCTGTTAATTGAAAAAGATTTTGTTATGCTTATTCTTCTGGGAATAGATGAAAAAGAGATTTGTTGGCAAACTTTAGTTAGTTTTGAACACCCCTTTGTCCAAATACACTACTTAATAATGGCGCTTTGTTCTTTCTATACAGCCATGGAGGGATTTTGAGTGGAATACTCATTTGCTTTAAGTCATATCTGCCAGTAATCATTCCTGGCTTAAGATCAGCTGCCATTTATGTGTTTTATGAAAACATAACACCAGTTTTACTTCCCAAACTCTTCTCTTTTAGGTAAAAGCTTCAGCACAAGCTAGTTCCCCATATCTACCATAAAGGCTATTTATCACAGATTTTGGTCTTTAAAACAGAAAGATAATGTTAAAACATTTTGATTAGCCTTTCCTTACCACTATCATTCACAAACCATCTTTTCTAATTATGGCATTAGGACATTTACATAACCGGGAAAAGGGTCCTTTAACTACATTTCTATTATGTTTGGCACTTGTGTGAAAGGATATTACATTCATGTGCATTAGAGATTGCTTATAAAAGATCAAGACAATAATAGCAGATCAGACGATAAAGGTTCCCTTTTCTCCTCCCAGACAGGCTGTCTCTGACAGAAGAATACAGTTCATCAAAAGTGTCTGCAGGTTGTCAAACTCGGTGAGATTTGGGGACACTCGGAGGCTGTCATGGCCAACAAGAAGATTTTCTGTAGGGTTCTGCCATCATTCACCCTGAGGAAATAATCACTCACTACATTCTGCATGCTCTCATGATAGAGCTCTATTTGAGAGAAAAGAGCCATTTTATCAAAGGACAATATATCCCTTCTCTTGGTCCATGCAACTTCCATTATCAGACCATAATAAATCATATTTATGTTCTCAGTTAATAAGACTGATTACAATGCAGGTTACAGGCATGGGAAAAGCAAAGCAGGTGAAAAGATGTTTTAATGAAAATATGATAAGCAAACAGCTTCTTGTGAACATTTCAGGCTGTTATTTGTAATGATCACAGGCAATTTTTGATACATCTTCTTTAGCAATGGTTTAAGCTGCATAAATTGGCTTGCCACTTTATGCGCTGAAATAGGAAGAATCCCAGTGTCCTTCTTATGTTGTCTAGAATCATTATATACATTATAAGCATAAAATGAGTTTAATGTATGTGCTTTGAAAATAAGGGGAAAACAGAAAATCAGGGAAGACTGATTTTAATGCTGCTCAAAATGATTTTGAAATTTTCTACTGATCTTTGTTACTAACGGTGCATTTTCCATGAAATTTAGGAATGACATGTACTGCTTTCATCTCCTTTAAATTAATACACCGCACTCTCTGTTTTTCTCAATTTCTTCAAAGTTCTTTTTAGAGCACTGTGCAAAGAGACAGAGGGAAATTCTCCACTCAATGTGTGAGCATATCTGCTATTAATGCTGAGGGGAGTTAAGTGTGTGCTTCTGTAGAGTGCATCCCAGTGTTCAGTACTGAGAGGTACCTTGTTGAAAAGGTGCGAGCATGTGTAGCTCCAGCATATGCATTCAAAGGCCACCCCTTCCTTAAGTGATTAAGATTTCTTTTTGGTAGAGTCCTGATACCATTTCAGCATATAACTCTATGAAGGCAAGTGGCTGAGGGAGTTTCTTGCTGTCATCCTGTGAAAAGACTTTTGATATAATGTTCAGCATCAGGAATAATTTCCTCCTGCTGATACATAATTTTGACCAAACCCGAAATCCTACAGCACCTGCAGAACACAGGTGACAAAGACTCCTTAGTGTTTGGGACCTTTAGGACCTGTCTTGGTCACTGATAATTTCCCCCAAAAAAATCACTCCTAAACAAATTTTTAAGCTTTATAATTGGCCTGGCCCTGGATGATTACCATGAAACTTCCTTAACCCTTTTAGGGCACTTCAGCAAGAGACACAAAACCCAGCAAACTACTCTTCAAAGGCGATGTCCTGATATGACAACAGACACAGACAGTGTACTTCATGATGAAACTGCTTGATCTAGAGAAAAACATGTTGTAACTGCCTCCACCATGAAAGGGGTTTAAAAATGCTGCCTGCCAACTCCACAAAAAACAGAGCTGCTATTTTAGTTAAAGGCCAGTGAATTGTATTTTTCACATCAGTTTTCACTAACCTCAAACATCGCTGTTATGACAGACTGTCATCCAACCAAACCGGCACTCTGGTGCCATTCAAACAGGCAGGAGGGAAAGAAAGCAAATGCAAAGGCAACTTAAAAGTCCAATTAGTAAGTGGGGGGGTGGTGCACGTGAGCAAACTACTTTTGTGTAATGATACTGATTACTGAAAATTAAACACTTAAAAGAAAATAAACAAAAAGCAGTGCTCTTTGAGCCAGTGGTGCTTTCTTGGCTGGCAGCTTCTCTTTGTTCTGTTTCATGACACCATCCTCAATGGTTGAAGGGGTGTTCTGGGCCAGATGTCAGTCACAATGTCTGACATAAACAAAAATAGCTAAAAAGGCATGCCAGCATCTTCCTTTTGTTTTCCCATTAGCTCCATTTTTCTTTTCATAGGCTGACAAAAAATTACTGCCTCCAAGTGAATTCAGTAATGTCACTATATATCTAATATCTAGGAGACCTTTTGTTTTAGCTTTACTGGGCTTAACCACAAAAGACACTTGACATTGACAAAGAATCTATCAAATATACAATGATCAGTGCAGTGAAATCTCTCATGACAGAGGGGCACTATTCTGCCTCCCTCCTGCCTCCAGCAGCAGCCTGTCTGAGCAAAATACACTGGAGCACATGTAGCAGCTGAACCATTACAGAAGAGGCCAGAAGCTGATATGTGTCTTGTTTAAATTGTCATAGCATATTAGTATAATTAAAACTGCCAAAAGAGTAGAAAAGATAGATGGAAATGTTACATTACTTGTTTCTAGAGATTAACCTCCAGCCAGAATTGAAATAGAGAGACACAGTTTGGATTTCTTAGAGCACCAATGTGGAAGAAAACAAGCCTAAGAGTGTGTCTCTTCAAGTGTAAGACACGAAGTCATAGTTTCTCTATTTACAAAATCAAGTAAAAATAATGTTCCGTACAGACACTGTTTTCTCTGTGAGTACAGCTCCTGTCGTCGCTGTGCTCTGCAAAGCAGTTGTTTCATCTCTCAGCTACCTTCTTTTTCACTGTCCTTTGCCTTTATGCCTGCAAGGTCTTGACAACCCCTGGGCCTGCTAATGAGAGCATGTCACCAGTTTCTGCTCCTTCTCCATCTCTGAGCTTGGCTGCTGCTTCAGGTGCCCAGCCCCAGAGTTGGCATGGGGTCCTGGCTGGTGGCTGCAGAGGCCATAGCTGTGGCTCCTGAGCTCAGCAATGCCTATATGGTCAGGAAGTCGTACTGCACAAGCTTCATCCTCTAAGCGTGCCTGTGCCAGGGCAAGAGTAGAAGGTAGGCATGTGCAGATCGGCCCCGAAACTGCCCTTGAATTGCATGGGGAGGCCAGACAGGGAGCTGAGAGTCAGAGTAAGATTGTCTTTGCCTGAGCTATTTCTGTTTGTTATTGGAAAAGAAGATGTTTGACCAATGGCTTCAATTTAAAACCTGACCTTTCAAATGCCAAGCTCCACGTTTGCTTCCGTTGAATGTACAGTTAGAAACATATGGCATTCTTAAACTAGACTCTGAAAATTATGTTCTTTTCATCAGATGAGATGGGTTCCTTCCCATGCATGATTACCTCTCATAACTATTCAGAACTAACTAGTTATGATCCCAGTTTCTAATTGTGTCCTGGGTTATATGTAGTGCTGAGAAACCCATGGAGTACCTTCTCTTCAGTTGCAGAGGTTTGAACCTGATGCCTTGAGTACTGTGTCCAGTTCTGGGCTCCTCAGTTCGAGAGAGATGTTGAGATACTGGAACATGTCCAGAGAAGGGCAGCAAAGCTGGTGAGAGGCCTGGAACACAGCCTTGTGAGAGGCTGAGGGAGCTGGGGGTGTTTAGCCTGGAGAAGAGGAGGCTCGATACCTCATTGCTGTCTACAACTACCTGAAGGGAGGCTGTAGCCAGGTGGGCATTGATCTCTTCTCCCAGGCAACCAGCAACAGAAGAAGGGCACACAGTCTCAAGTTGTGCCAGGGGAGGTCTAGGCTAGATGTTAGGAAGAAGTTGTTCACAGAGAGAGTGATTGGCATTGGAATGGGCTGCCCAGGGAGGTGGTGGAGTCACTGTCCCTGGAGGTGTTGAAGAAACGCCTGGATGAGGCACTTAGTGCCATGGTCTAGTTGACTGGCTAGGGCTGGGCGACAGTTTGGTCTGGATGGTGTTGGAGGTCTCTTCCAACCTGTTTGATTCTATGATTCTATGACCTGACCCAGCTCCAGCAGTTCTGAAAGACAGCAAAAGTGGTACGGCTTCCCTCTAACAGAACTAGTACATTCGAGAAGAAAATGTAGGAATCAGGTAGGTTTCATGTTATTTCTTCCAGTATAAATGGACTTCACAGGCCTGCCCCATTTCCTGATTTGCTTGAAGTAGAAAAATGTTAAATATGGGCCTTAAATTTTAGGTTTAGCCATATTTCCTGTATTTCCCAAATTTAAATCTCAGTTAATGATTTCTCCATATCGTGCATCTCTTAAAGTTCTGTCAGGGCCTGTAAATGTGCATAACTAGTCAAAAATATGTTATCTGCATTTACTGTTGGCTTTTTGGAACCCTCACCATCAAGTCACCTCACTGCTGTGTCTCACCTCGCATGCGTTTCTGTGTAGTGCCAGGAGTAGAATGGAAAATAGCTATGAAGTAAAAGCAGATTCTGCTCCCATTAAAGGTAATGAAAACTATGCTTTTACTTCTACTTACTCATAATAGCAGAGGAAAATGAAGTGGAAACAAGCACAACAAAACACCTCTGCCAGCTATCTAGGAGCTAACCAAGGCTTCCACTAATGAGGTGCTCTGGCATTTTGAGAAAGACAGGTTCTTCCAGAAATGGAAAACAAATACACGGAGCTTTTCCCTCAGCTCTGAAAGGCTAGCGAGAGAATAACAAATTGTATTTCAAAAATTGGATACAGTCAAATGCTGTCTGTGCTATTAAGTATCTACAGATGCCAGCAACAGGGTTTGTGGAAAAGATAATAGCCCAGATCACCAGATAGCACCAGATTTTACATTATGATCTTCAGCTCAGATGTCTTTGAGAACTTCATATATCCAGCACTAGTTAAAATCTAAACTGCATGGCAGAAATGCAAGCTGTGCCATCTTTCTCTTCTCTGGGGCTGTGTGGAGAAACTCCCCAAGGGTTGCAAAGGACAGGCTGGGGTGGTTTGCCCATGCTTTGGTAAGAATATTCACCATATTGCCAACTGCTTCTGAAGCACCCAGTAGTATCTCATGCAGAAAACATCCCATCTTTGCTTACTGGGACAGCACGGTGCCCAGGTTTTTCTGTTACGTGACCATGAGAGCTGGCTTTATACTTTGGCCATGCAGGCAACTATTTAGGCCCAGCAAAGTGATTTGTGGTCTCACTGCCAACTTCATCTGTGCTTCCAGAGTGCTGAAAAGGCAGGCAGGCATTGTGCTGCTGCTTTGGAGTGAGGAGTTTGCCTAAGTGACACGGGAAAGTCACAACTAACAGTGCCCACACTCCCATCTGGCTGCAGAAAGCTGGTGAGTCTGCCCCTGACTGTCAGCTTTCCATCTCAGGCCCCTTTCCCTGCACACTTGCCTCCACATGGATGGAACAAGTTACTTTGTCCTGTCCCCATCCCTGACCATTAGAAAGGCCAACATTCCCTTTTGCTTACAATGTCAAAAAGCCCTGAATTACAGCAGCCTGTCACAACTGTCAAGCTTCTTTGACAGCCTTGTATTATTCTAAGCAATGTCTGTTGATTCATTAGAGAGAGAGCAGACTTTGTCAAACAGGCATCATTTACTTGCTCAGAAGCTCCTACAGTGAGTGTGATGGAAATGGGAAGGCAGCTCCTCTGCTGTTTCCAGGGTGCAACGTTGGAGTTCAGTGTGTTCTCCCAAGTGTTTGCTATAAAACAATGTATTGCATGTGCTGTGGATGAAAAGCTGGACACGACCCAACAGTGTGCACTTGCAGCCCAGAAAGTCAATGGCAATCAAAAACGTGGCCAGCAGATCAAGAGAGGTGACTCTGCCACTATTCTCTGGTGAGACCTCACCTGGAGTACTGTGTCCATCCAGCTCTGGAACCCCCAGCACAAGAAAGACACTAACCTGTTGGAGTGGGTCCAGAGGAGGGCTACAAAAATAATGCAAAAGCTGGAGCACCTCTTCTATGAGGACAAGCTGAGGGAGTTAGGGGGTGTTCAGCCTGGAGACGAGAAGGCTGGAGAGGGGACTGCAGCCTTTTCACTACATAAAGGGAGCCTATAATAAAGATGGGGACAATCTTTTCAGCAGGGACTGTTGCAACAGACAAGGGATAATGGTTTTAAACTAAAAGGAGGGTAGACTTAGACTAGATAAAAGGAAGAATTTTTCTACAATAAAGGTGGTGAAATGCTGGAACAGGTTGCCTAGAGAGATGACAGAAGCCCCACGCCTGGAAACATTCAATATCAGCTTGGACAGGACTCTGAGCAATCCGATCTAGTTAAAGATGTCCCTGATTATTATGGGGATGTTGGACTAGATGATCTTTAAAGGTCCTTCCCAAGCTAAAGCATTCTATGATTCTGTAAGTTCCCTGAACTAGGGACTCAGTGAAGTCCATATCACAGTGGTGTTGAGTGAAAGATGAAATCCTCCCTCCTGGCCGCCCAGGGCATTTACAGCGCTTTGCAGGGCAGCCCAGTATCCTGCAGTGCCCAGAGACACATGTCCAGGAATTTCTGGTGGATTACATAAACATGGCACTGTATTTGCTGCACTGCATTCCTGGTGAAGAGCACTTTGTACTGGTACAGGTAGAGGGTGGTCAATAACAATGCAAGGATCTGCCAGTGCATTTGCTGTTCAATTTCAGCACCATAGACATGAGAAGTAAAAACGAGTCCCCCAAACCAAACACTACAATGCAAAATAAAAAGCTCATGGCTACTTTTCCTCCATGGAATTTTCCTCCATGATATTAAAACCGTCCATTTGGGACTTTGTGAGTTAAGAAATTGGTGTGAGTGCATGAAAGAGCGTGAGGAGGGAGTATTTTGGCTTCTTTAAACCTGTGCACAAAACCTTCCAGGGTTTCAGATAGGATTTTAGCATTTCTTACAGTCTTCAAATGCTGTGCTGTGCAAAGATGTGCTCATACATAATTTTGTAATTGAAATGGCATGTTTACTGTTCTATTTCATGCTTGATTGTGTTTTTTAAACACCTTTACTCACGCTGTTAGAAGTGGGATTATAATTAAAATGTCCTGTTGAACACCTTGTTCAGTTCAATGAAGGCATAATAGAAGTATAAATACTTGTTGACTCTCTGATGTCAGCACAACAAATGCAGAAAATGTCATAACCCAAACCTCTCTTTTGCCAAAGCATCTGGCAGAAGGGAAGAGGAAATAGAATCTGTGGCTGGGCAGAGGAGACCTCTTTTTTTTTTGGTAAAAGAAACCATTTTGAGATTATAGTCTCTCTGATACAGATGTGTTAAGTAAGGCACGGAATGACTGACTGATATAGCCAGTTAGGAGAAAAAAATCAGAGCGGAATTTGTTTCTCTGCTCACAGTCCCTTGGCCTAAAGACTAGGCAGTGCTTTCTCCTTCTACAATCACCATTAGGAAATGCCAAGTCTGGTTGTAAAATGTGAGGGAGTAACATATATTTCTTAGTATTCTTGTTCCTGAAAGTGTGTACAGATAAGCAGACTTCATCTCTCTATGGTGAGGTTGAACAACAACGCAAAGTCCAAATGTTTCTAAGTCAATATGCAGTGGTTACAGCACTTTTGCATAGCAATAGTGGTTTCATTTTCTTGATGTTTTCTCTTGTACTCTAAGTTATCTGCAATGATGAAATGCCTACCCATCCTGGTAGGTAATTATTCAGTCTTAAGGAGCTTTAAATTACTTCACAGCTTGAAATTCAGGTAAATAGGGATGCTCGAAAATTTAGCATAATGTTTGATGCTTACTTGGGCAATTTACTTGGATACCTTGGCTCACTTTCCTCTGGAAGAACAGTGTCTGTGTTCTTTGTGCTTTTTGACTGATGTAATAGTATTTTTAATATACTAAGTACTAGGCTCTACACTTAAATCATGAGGTTTATAGGTTTGTGCCCTTTCACTGGCTGAAAGAGATCTCTCAAAACTAATCCCAGGATGTGTACTATTTCTGTGCCAGAGCAGGCAGGACTTGCCAGTCATTTGCTGCCTTGTAGGGAAAGTCCATATGACCTTTATGAAGCAGGCAAGCAAGCAGACCAAAAGGGATGTGCAAGTTGCCTTCTATGTTCAGTTTCAGTTCCAGAAACTTTAAGCTCAGCAGAAGCCATGCAGGCAGATGGTTCACAGAATTTGATCCTTAGAATGAAAGCACTGAGGAAGTGACAAAATAAATGTTGGGTTTGGTTTTAGTTGGTTTGTTGTTGTTGTGTTTGTTTGTTTTTGGTGGGAGGGTTGTTTGTATTTTGGTGGTGGTGGTGGTTTTTGAGGTTTTTTGGTTTTTTTTTATGGGATGACAGAGGAATATGGCACATAGGGCAGTCCATCCCAGCCCACAGAAAGATTCAGCAGCAGGCATAAGACTCCTGAGCATGCAGGACAAAATATACAAGAGTGTTGTTAAGTGGGATTGCAACAAAACTTAGTGGATTTCTTTGAATGTCTCATTACAAGTACAGGTGCAGCTCTACACACCCACATGCACTGTGTTTGCTTTATAAATACCTGCAGGTGTGAAACTGAAGAGATACTCGTGCTGAGACATGAATATGGAGTTCCACATCTGTATTTACTGCCTGGTTCACACAATGAACTAGTGCAGTCAATGGCTTCTCTTTCCACCTCCTGCATGCACTTTGAAAGTAACACTGAGGAAAATTTGATCCTGGTAACTACATTTCACAGGATATGAAGGCACAGAAATGCAGGGATGGGAAAGGAGTATGGAACAACCACCATTACTTCATGTCATGGAAGGCCTATTAGATGTCCTGGCTTGCCCCACTCTTCTGCTAATGGGGGAAGCAAGAGCGAGAGGAAAGCAAAGGCTTGGACCATTATATCCCCTCCCAAAGAGACAAACAGGTACCCACTGGTGTTTAGGTATTTGTTAATGTCTTGTCCAAATAAGGGTAAGCAAGACCTGGTTTCACCTAATGTGGTCAGCTTTGTAAATGCCATTCTGACTGGTGAATCTCTGTGACCAAAGGAGCCATGACACTCAGGCAAATATATAAATTGAGATAAGTTGAAGGCAGTTGAACTGCTTCTGCCTCATGGAGCTGCTTCTGCCTCACTGCTTTTGGCTTGGACAATGTGTTCTACTCTGCCTTGTGCATCAGACCAGCTTAGCCCTGATGTTTTGAGCGTGAACTATCCGGAAACTTCAGTGCCTCAAGTTTCCCAGGAGAAGGCATTAAGTACCTCATGACATGGCAAGAAGTGCCATCAACATCCTGCTCTGCATATCTGCAAGAGATCCTGCCTGCACCTCTTCAAACCTCCAGGCCAAGAGGAACCAGGATCAGATCAGAGATTGTCTGCCTCTTTCCCAGCACCCTGCTAGAGCCTGGGAAGATCTAGAAGCCTCTCAACAGCTATCAAGATGCCGAACAGTTCCAACACTGCTGCAAAGGAGCCAGGGACTATCTTGAAATTCCTACTCTACCACTGTGAGTAGAACAGACTTTCCTAGGGCTCCAGGCTGCCTTTCACTTGTAAGTGGGGCAGGAGTGGGGCATTTAGAAGTGATTCTCCTAAATTAATGAATTGCCCATAAGCATCCTTGTGAAGATCCCAACCGAATTAGAACCCAAATTCAACTAGCTCGCATATAGTTTGTGGGCAGGGCTTTTTGGAAATAAAATAACTACTGCTAACTGCCCCAACTAAATCACTTCACTATACTGCCTATTCAAAATTTGGAACAAACTAATTTCACATAAAGATGACCACAATAGTTTCGTATATGATAATAAATCCATGAAGGTGGAATTTACTGTGCCTTTCGAAGCACTAATCTTTAATTGGCCTCCAGTACAGTGACTGATTTCTCTCTTTCACCACACATGGAGATGACTTTTTGTCTATAATATTGTCAGACAGTCCGTAACACATGGGGTGCAAATCATGACTGCTGCAGAAACCATAGGTTTCAGTTCGCTGAGCTGCATGCATGTGAAAGTCTTTGTTACAGCACTGCACTCATGCAACTGGTTGTATTAAATAATAATAATCCAGTGCTAACTGCCTGGCTACAAATGCTCTCCTCCTAGTAGAAAAAATGTAGAACAACTAAAGGCTTTGCACTGGGCTTCACATTTTGCATGTAATTGCTGCCTGTAAATAGTCTAGGTTGTGGAACTTTCTTACTTTTTTTATAAGACCTTTAGCAATAACTTTTGTTTTCCAAAGAGAAAAATAAACCTAACAAATTTCCTCTGAACATTTCAGCAGCCTATGATAGTGAGAGCTGTGAAAGTAATGGTGTCACATTCCTAATAAGGATGCACAGGAACTGTGTTAGGAGTCCCTGCTGTGTTTTCTTTGTGGAAACTATCTCAGATGCTTTGGGATTATTTTGCAGTAAGTTCTTTTTTTGCACCATGTTTTCACAGGGATCTTCTCTGTTATCTTCTGTTCAGCATATTCCTTTGAAGATCTAGGAAGAACGTGTGGAACGTTAAGAGCATTCAGTGAAACCTTGTTTGCGCTTCCCTCGGACAATGAGTAAGTTCTCCTGTGACAGAAAATGTGGAGGAACCATAGTGTCCAAAATTCAGCAAAAGTTTTAGGTAGTGCTTTGCTTTGACCAGAAAAAGAATAATGAGAATATGATCAATGGAGGTTTCATAAGAAGCAAAGGAGGTAAGAAAGCACAAATGTTTGTTTCCTATCTGAATGTCACTGCTTCATCCAGAGAGACCACAGCTGTCATCCACGGCTCATGATAGCGAATGCACTCAGTGCAGTGCCAAAAAGAGACCAGAAGTGGCTGGAGCAGTGAAAGAAGTAACAGTGTGTTAATGAAGAGTTTCATCTAGACAAATATACCTCCCTCAGAATTAGCCAGGGTATCTCTCTGTGACACATTTGGTTTAGAATCACAGCATGTTGCAATTATTAGTCTCTGGCAGGCTTCTGGGTAGGAACCGTGTCCAAGAGCCTTTATTTCATCTGCTCCAATTGAGAAGAGTGTCTCAGTTTCTTTTGGTTGAGGTTTTGCTATAACGATCTGAGCTTTAGTCACTGTGAGGCTGGCCCACTGCAAAGCATTCAGTTGGTGTAACAACCAGAGACAACGGAGCTCCAAAAGTGAGTGTAGATTGTGTCCACTTATTAAGCAAATGGGCATGTGGAGAGCCTATTACTCAGTAATTGGTGCAAGCTGCCAGTTAGCATTCAGCAGGACTTGCAGCATTTGCATAGACCTTACAGTCCAGAATGGCCTGGGATTGTTCTTGCCTTATTTGCTGCTGCTATAATCACTCAGTGGCTCTCTGCTTTGCAGACCTACCAAACGCAGCTTTATCAGACTGAAAGGCAAATGGAAGTACATGATGTCCCCAAGGAATTCAGCCACAGGGATGCACAGATCCAAGAGACTCTGTGGATAAGGTTGTGTTTCAGCCACTGCTACAAGGCTTGGATGTTTGTCCTTACACCACAGGAGAAGAAAATGATGCCTGGAATTTGTGGTTGGTGATAAAAATGACACCCTAAACTGGTCTTTAAAAAGGAGTCCCTCAAATGTTGTGTGATTCTATGGATTGCACAAACAGTGCTTAGGTAGGGGCCGGCTGGAGAGACAGTGTGGCAAGACTGCCCAGACATTGAAACAAAAATACAGCTATGTGTGGTATGTGCTACTTGCAGCTTTGATCTGAGGAAACCTTCTGTTCGCTTGGTACCAGCTGCTGCTGTTATTCACAAGGATGCAAAATCACAAAAAGGCAGCTCTGTGGAGTTTTAGACCTTCAGAGCTGTGTAGCTGGTGGACCCAAGCAGCGGTGGCAGCCCACTCTTAAGGGTCCACTCCATAGCCCAGGGAGCAGGTCAGACTTGATGTTTATAGAGTAGACAGTAGGTCTCTCACAGGATTCCTCCCTATGGTATTATTTTAACATATTTACAGCACAGAGAAGCCTGACAAGGCAGTTAAATGTATGCAGAGAAGGTGCTCTCTCCAAGCAAGCGAGCATTGTTAGCACTTGTAAAGCTGAAAACCTGTCTTTACGCTGTACTTGAGAACGCAAGTGACACAGGATAAGGCGGCGAAACTAACACCGAAGTCTTCCCAGCCTGCATTGTCAGTGGGACCGTGACAGGCACGTCTGCTGCCCAGCGCCACGGCCCTCGGGCTCGGGCAGGGACCTCAGTCCCCGGGCTCGGGCAGAGTCCACCGTGCGGGCAGAACCCTTAGCCAAGAACCAGCCAGCGGCAGCCACGCCAGCTAGCAGCTCTGCGCTAAGCGGCGGCAGGCGCGGTGCATAGCGGCGCCCGGCAGGTGGCGCCCTTGATCGCCGAGTGGCTGGCGGCGCGGCCGGGCGCGAGAAACACATCGTGTCCCCCCTGCCCTTTAATTTAGGAAGTATTATAACTAAAGTGTTTTCAACTTATTATTATGCATGAGTAAAAATTCCATGAATGTGTAACATTTTCGCCTGTATTTCTCTCTTTTATAACATCATTCCTCATTAATAATTTAGGAATGTTCTGGATTTTAATCACTTTTCTCTGTCTATCGGCGGGAGAGCTCTCCTCCCTTACCTGAAGGTGACATGGAGGCCTAGGCCATGGACATGCCAGGCCAAGGGCAGAGGACAGGGCTGCTGCTGCCCGGCCGCAGGGTATTTCCTTCATTAATTCAATATTCCAAGTTTTGAGCAGGTCACTGTTAATGAAAACGTTACACCTTTTTTTTTTTTTTTTTTTTTTTTCCCCATTATTTTTTTTCTTTTCTTTCTTTTTTTTTTTTTTTTTACATGTGAATTTAATTATGGTGGTATTTGTTTGATAGCTTGTTACTGTAAATAAAAGAGATAAAAGCAGCCCTTCACTCGAGTAGCTCTAGAGCTGTGAAATATGTACCTAATTAAAACTATTGGTGTAAGAGGCTAATAAAGTACATGTGCCTACTAGATGTCTTATTCTAATGAATCTCGGCTAATTTGCTTTGAGTGATGAATTTCGGTGTTGGTAGTAAGGGCTGAATAATTATGGAATTTATCACGAAGTGCAGGGACTGGTGATGGACCACGGGGGCTTGACGAGGGAGATGGGAGGGAAGAGGGCCCCAGCGCCACGGCCGGGCCCGGGCCCGGCCCCAGCCGGCGCGGGAGGAGCGGAAGCCAGGCTCCACCCCGACAACAGGAGCGGACAGGATTCGGCCCGGCAACCCCCGTGCCAGGCCAGGCTGGCAGATGTGCGGGTCTGAAGCAGCCTGGAGGACGTAGTGCGAGATGTTTGCAAGCAGGTGTGGGCACAAAGGTGAACGTACTCCTCCTGAGAGCATGGGGGGCAAGGAGTGCTCCTCCTCACCAGCTCCCCACCTCCTTCTTCCCCCCTTGATTTCCCTGGCACCGGTGAGCATCGGGCCACGGCATGCACTCCTCAGACTCCCAAATTGAGCACAGATGGGTTGTCTAAGGCATTTCAGATGGAGTTTTGGTCTAGCGCCAGCAGCTAATCAAAGACTTAATTCTGGAGAATAAAAAGGCTGGGCTTTCCAAGCTCCCTCCAGCTGGTTTCTGCTGGGGACATGGACAGCCAGCACTCTCGAACACCTTTTTGCTTTGCATGCTTCCAGTACTGTGGCTGGACGGAGGGCTACCTGACTGGATGGTGTAGCTCCCACAGTGTGCAGCCATTCTGTGCGTAAGAGTTACTTGAGCCAGCTAAAGGGGTCAGCTTTGTACAGGCCTGTGGATGGACACCCTCAAGTTCACCCTGAATCCTGTGCTTCACCTTGTGGAGCAGTACAGGCTTGTTGGGAGAAAGCAAAGAGAGAAGCTGCATCATGATAAAGCAGCTGGTTAAGCAGAGGAAGAGCCCTTGGAATAGTAAATATTTTTATTCTCTTTTTTTTGTGTGCTAGTTTGAAGCTAGCTGGAATATTTTGGTGAGAAGAATTAGATTATAGGCTGTGAAAAGGAAACAATGGTGATGTCTACTGCACTCATAGGCTTGCTGAGATGGGTAAAAACAAGAACACAAACATAGATAACACAGTGGATGTGTGGCTCTGGCTGCCTGCCCTTCTCTCCCTAACCTGCTGTCTGTGTAACTAACCCATCTGCTTTCTAACCCCCTTGGCTGATCCTCCAAACTCACCTTGAACATAAGGCAAAGTCTGGGATAAGGTAGAGGGGTGGAAAGGAGATGGAAGGGTGGTTGGGAGCCCCTCCAGGGGACTCAGGTTTCTGGGAGGGCTGCTGTGTTTCTGTATTACTTTTTAACTTGTACATTTCTGTCTATAGCTGTATAGATTGTAAATACCTGCCTGTATATTGTGCTAAGCTGTAAATAGAAAGCTTCATTCCTTAATTTCCAGTTTGGCTGAGTCTAGTCTGGGTGATTTCATAAGAGTTTGGGAGGGGGGGGCAGGTAATACCCAAACCATCACATTTTGCAGTAAACATCCTAAAGTGAAATGTCTATTGAAGGCTTTCCTATAGTCAACAACAACTATTCAAATGCTTGCCTTTATGTCCTGTCAATGTCCTCCATTTGCCATCACTTTAGGAATGCTGATGGGGCTGCACACTGGTCTGCTCCATTTTAACTTGAGGCCTGCAAAAATTTGCAGGGCCCCAACCTCGTGTCACCTCACCCTGTATGAAGCATGAGGGATTTATGTGCATCCAAGCCATCTGGGCTTTGCTATCTATCCCAGAGTCAGACTTGATGAGTTCAAATGAGTCTCTGAAAGCGTGTGGTAGCTGCAGCTGTTGAAAGCGCGCCGGCAATTTCTGATCTGCACATGAATTTGGAGTTGAATTTTACAAGTGCTGCATCGGCACTTTCTCTGCAGAATGAAATTTTCACTATTGCTAATATCAGCTAGAGAGACAGGTGGAACTTGGTATTTTCCTTGCAGAACCTAACTTTTCACAGGGANTTCCAACCTGGTTGATTCTATGAGTCTATTATATATATCTCTATATATATATATCTGTACAATCTGTTGGTGGGCTAGATCAGGGAGATCTAGACTGTTTCTGTCTTTCTTAGACCCTGACTTACTGTTTAACCTTAGGAAACTCTCTAAGTCATCCCAGAAATCTGATTTCTCTATCTGTTTAAAAAAAAAAAGCTATGATAGCTATATATAAAAAAATACAGTAATCAATATCAAGAAGTAGCTTTAAAACTTCAGGTGGAAATGTTAAGTATTTTCACAGAATTGGGGTCTCCTGTGCTGTGAAAATATGGATATTTTTCTGTGCAAAGGATTCTTTCCATGTTGCCCAATCAATGGACGTTTTAATGTGTTTTTCTGCCTCTCAGTTACATCTCAAATATTTGTGTCTGTGTAATTTTCATGGTCCCATATCTTGTGTCTTTCTGTGTAAAATATATGTTGTCAGCTTGAGGGTTCATATCTTTAAAAAGTACTTCCAGCTTCTTTGTAATTACCAAAAGTAGTTTTAACCTGTTAAAACACTTCTTTGTTGTCAATGTGGCACTGTATAGTGTTAAAGTCTTCCTGAGTGTTGTGTTTACCTTCTGATGACAATTCAAATAAGAAGCCAAACACCAACAGAATGAAGCAGATACTTGCACTGTTTGGTCCAGCATGACTTTACGTAATGAAAATTGGCAAAAATAAATGGCACTCTATAGCTAAGAGAGGGAGAAAGAAACACAGATTAGGAGGAAGTTCTTCACAGAGAGAGTGATTTGCCATTGGAAGGGGCTGCCCAGGGAGATGGTGGAGGCACTGTCCCTGGAGGTGTTCAGGAAAAGCCTGGATGAGGCACTTGGTGCCATGGTCTAGTTGACTGGATAGGTCTGGGCGATAGGTTGGACTGGATGATCTTGGAGGTCTCTTCCAACTTGGTTGATTCTATGATTCTATATTCCTGCTAGCTTTTCTTCAAGGAAGAATACCTCCATGTGTGTTTTCTGGACAAGCTATTTATACTATGATCTAGGGCCTGACAGCAGAGATTCCTCTGCCCATGCAAAGTTGTTTTGAGTTCATCATGACTCCACCAAGAGACCCTAGCACAGAGGACTACCCATTTCAGAGGACAGTACAATAGGGCCCTCACAAATACTTGATCTGAGGTGCTCTGGAGTTACAGAGAGTTTAAGAGCTAAATCCAGTTGTTGTTACAATGAAGGCTGCACACAAACTTTCCACACAGAATATGTTCCCTAAATGTTGATGGCAGATATCCCTTCCATCCTACAAGCCGGGAATGTGCTGATTTTCACTTTCAGTGTACCTTGTTCTCCACATCACAGGACTTCTGATTTTTGTGCTTTCTTTTGTTTTTTTGTTTGGGTTTTTTTGGGTTTTTTAATAAGTTTGATCTCATAAGCTGAGCTAAAGTGACTTTTAAAATAAATTTCAAATGTAAAGCTCACTACAATTCACAGAGATGGTTAATATTATTGCATTTTTCCTTTGACACTTAAGCCAAGTCTGGCCTAGATTTAAATCTTCTGGTAATAGATAGGGAGAAGTTTAACCAGAGGTGACCAGTGCTATCTGAACCTGTCTCACAGTCTCTGCTTTTGTAGTGAATGATGAATTTATATTTCAGCATCATTTTGGTTTTCTCTACCTTACTCCTGTTCTTTAGCTCTATTCTGCTTTTTTCCCAGCTTCACCTCTACCTTCTCTGTGATGCCAAATTCAGCTGGCATTGGTGGTCATATTTTTGAGTTTGCCTGCTCGGGAACATTGCTGAAGTCTGTTTTCACTATTTCACATGACTGAAAAACTTGGGATTTGATGTGCTGTTGCCTGGACAAGTGTATGAAAATGGTTGAGTTTTGACTGCTTCAGTGGAAGGGAGCTGTTTATGAATGAACTCAGATGCATGGAGGTTTGAGAATAAGAAGTTTCATCCCTCTGGGTCATGGTCTTTGGGACAAGGCAAAGAGGAAACAAGAATTGAGGAGACACTGAGTTTTTTTGAGTCTGTATTTCAGGTCACAGCCTTGTCAAGTCAACAAAAGTCATGTAATGTGAATGGTGCCAAAGCACACTTGATGGTCATGCAGGAGTATTTACCATCTGTCTTTTTTAATATCAACTTCATTTTGCATTCTGACAGACTTGTCATGGCACACCTTCTTTGAGGCCTACTACACAAAACCCCTGAATGTGCTTTGTTTTGTACTGCACTAGGCAATGAGCCAAAACACAGGCCTGAGGAAGCTTCTGTGTCACCCTCTTCTTAGTGCTTTTTTTTCCAGATCATCAGTGCTGTACTGGATTCCCTCCCAACTACAGGAAGCAGTGAAAAAGCCCTTTCCAGGTAGGCAGTGGTGACTGCAGACGTTTGTCCTGAGACATGCCTGTGGCTGCTCTCTTGGTTATGGTTCTGCTTGCAGCAACACACACATTTCTTCAACTGATCCATCGGTTGTAGGGTATGGATGGTGCTTGATCCCTGACCTGTTGTGCTAGTTCGAAGCTAGCTGGAATATTTTGGTGAGAAGCACTAGATTATAGTCTGTGAAAAGGGAACAATGGTGATGTCTGCTTCACTCATAGGCTTGCTGAGATGGATAAAAACAAGAACACAAACATAGATAACAGAGTTGCTCTCTCTAGCTCTGTCTACTTCCCTTCTCTCCCTAACCTGTTGTCTGTGTAACTAATCTGCCTGCTTCCTAACCCCCCCTGGCCGATTCTCCAAACTCACCTTGAACGTAAGGCAAAGTCTGGCATAAGGTAGAGAGGTGGAAAGGAGGTGGAAGAGTGGTTGGGAGCCCCTCCGGGGGACTCTGGGACTCTGGTTTCTGGGAGGCCTGTTGTGTTTCTGTATTACTTCTTTAACTTGTATATTTCTGTCTCTAGCTCTATAGATTGTAAATACCTGCTTGTATATCGTGCTAACCTGTAAATATAAAGCTTCATTCTAATTTTCAGCTTGGCTAAGTCTAGTCTGGATGATTTCATAAGAGTGGGGGGCAGGTAATACCCAAACCATCACACCTGTACTCACACCTTTGCTTTAGACCCTGGTGCTAACTGGTGGGCCAAACTGCCTTTCCCTCCTCCCTTTGGCTTGTAGATAGTTCTTTGGCATGCATCCAAACCTAATGCAGTATAGAGGGGAAAGTCTTCAGGTTCCCAGGATATATCTATACATATGGTCAAATCCTCAGCTCATTAAACTAGAATGTGCAGTGGAGACCAGCTACTGATTTATGTTTTCATCTATGCAAGGTAAATTGGATTGAAACTTCACACTGTTTGAAAAGGAGAGCTGAGATTCTTCCTTACATTTGAGTTCTAAATTAGCAGGCATGTGACTAAGCTTCATGGACCTGAAAAGGCTAGGTCTGAGTTAATATGATACCTATTCCGTTGGCTTCACTGGAGTCTTTTGTATCAAACCCCACATGTACACAGCCTCACATTGTGAAGCAAGATTAATTTGGCTGTTGGCAAATTATGTTCTATATAAGAATGTTCTATGAATGACTTGGCTTGCAAATTCTGCCTCTTAATATTTTCAATGCAAAGTACTAGTAACGTGAACAGGGCACTACTGGTTTCAGCTGAACTCTCCAGAAATATGAATGACAGGCTCCAAAAATAAGGACATAAATGGTGAAGAAGTAAACAACATAAGGCTCAAATACTAAAAAGCCTCAATCTAAATTATAACAGAAGATAGGTGTAGAAGTAATTGCAAAGGTTTTAGAGCTGCAGTCCTTCTAAAAATGCAGAAGGGGTGACCTCTGTCTTACAAGATGTTGATATTTGATTATTCTCAGCTGTAACTACAATAAGCACTACAGAGGGGACAACCAGTAATATTTCCATGTTTAAAACATTATTTTCATGTTTCTAAAATGTATCCACTCTTAGAACCAAAATTCTTTTTCCCTCCCTTAGAATTGTTAGGCCAATAGCTGAAGCAAAAACAAACTTCCCATGATCTACCTACCTTGGAGAACAGAACCACTCTGGATAATAGAAGTAAATTAGTGGTATGCAAACTCAATTTTTATGTGCTTCCTAACTGTACCAATTCACTTGATGCAAGTCCTTAAAGGAACATGGGTATTAAGCTATTACCCTGAAGTGAAAGCCACTGTATATTGTCCTAGTGACCCTTACGTGCAGTTTTCCTTTAACTTTGCTAACTTTTACATTGGTAAAAATGTTGATTACTTGGCATTTGCAAATGCTGAGTATATGAAACTTAAATAGCATAGATTACACTTTTCTATTGGATGAGACACAGTAAAATCATGAATCTCTTCTGCTGTGGTTCTTGTTAGTTACTTACCAACCCAATAACTTGTTTCTCCCAAGCACACAGATACACCTCTGCAGAGATTATCCTTGCACCAGTAACAAAAATATTAAAAGTATTCCTGACTTGCATCAGTGAGAGGTAGAGAAGTAAAACTTTCTTGCTGATGATAGCTTTTCCTTTGGGTCTTATTTAGCCTTAAGAAATGTGCGTCCTTCCACATGTCTGAATTGGTTCCAGTCTTACATGTCCATGTGTTCTCCTAGGCCAAACAAATTTCCTTCCCAGTTCCTAGCCACCATTTACTGTCTGAAAACTACACCACGATTTGCTGCTCGCCCCTGGTGACTCCCCATAGGTCTGCCACCAGAAGAAGCCAAGCAAGCATTCCCTAATGCATTACCAGTAAAGCCAGCCTGGTTAGCTCATCACCAGGTGAAACGACTCTGTCTGAATTAGTTTAAACAGATTAGGGGGTAATTTGTGGCCCTTTTTGCTAATGGAACAGTATGTTGGGTATTTGGAAGGCAGCAAAGAAAACTAAGGACAGTGCTGTCATCTATTAAAAGAACTCTGCAGTTTCAGGATTTCTCAGCACTCATGCTTAAACCCAGTCTTGCACCTCTCAACTCTAATGCTTTTCTACATACCTTGTCCTTATTTTTACCTTAGTGTCCAAAATGAAAGATTTACTTTAACACTTTAATTTTCTCTGTTCAGTTTGCCCTGCCTTTTTTTTTAATATTTGTATTAAATAAACTCGTGTCTTTGTATTATGTTCCTTCAGCTAATTTCTTCCATTTTCAGTGCTTACTTTCCATTTGCCCTCATTATACTTTGCCATCCTTGGACTGCACTCTTTTCCTCATTTCACATCTTCCAGTAGAATATTCAGATCTACACTTTCTCTACCTAATTTTCCATGGCTGCTGTCAAAATCTTCTTTCCTACAGAACCAGCAGTGAGGTTTGCCACGTTCCATCTCAGTCTTACATAAAATTTCTTCTGAAAAAGCAGTGTGTTCTCTTCTGTGATCATAACTTCACGTTCTTCTTTTTCCTACTACTCTTCCCTTTGGGATACATGTTAATATGAAAATTGCATGGAAACTGCACTGTTTATGTTTGCAGATTTTCAGTGTGCTTGAAGTGGGGGGGTTCCAGATGAACAGTGTATTAAGATTTAATCTGAACCAAGTCAGATAATATTGACCTGTAATGAAAAAGCTGTATGAATGAGATAGCAGCAGACAGCTTCAAGTGCTGAGTGGCAACTGCTCACTGAAAAATGATATCCCAGAACTTTGGTGGTGGAGAGCAGACAGGACATTTATAAATGGAAAAACTTTCTCATGAAGCTACCACATCTAGATACCAACTTTAAAGCCTCTCTGTTTGCCACAGTGACTTCTCCAACATTAAGACAAGTAAGAACCAACCCTAAGACATCAGATTCCTGATGGTCTGTCCATTTCAGCTCTATTTGTCACTGTTCAGTGTTAGCAGGCATCAGGAAACATGTATTTTGTTTCCAAAATCAGGGTGTCCTGAAACAAGTCCCTAGGCATTACGGCACTGCCACAGCATACAAGCTGCATTGTGTTAGGACCACAAAAAATGAGTCTGCCCTTACCCAAAGCAGCTTTTAATCCAGATCATGTATATGGAAGATATGCAAGGGAAGCTGTTTCTGCACATATCTGAGTTGTCTGGGCTAAATGTGGTGAATTATTTCAGCAAATATATTTCAGCCCTTTTCTTTCAGTTCTTCACAAGTTCCAAATTTGGATGCTGCTCTAAATGAAAATAAACAATTAAAATGCCTGTCTGAATGCATTTGAAATTAAATAAGTTTCTGTAATTTCCCTGGGCATGGCAGCTCTTTGGAGGGGGCAAAAGTTGCAAATGGAAAAACAAACAAATAAACGAGTGAGTAACTGTGGGAGGTGCTGCCAGAGAATCAGAAACAAGCCTGGATAGAAGTGGGAGGGAAGGGCTCTTGTCTGCCCTGGGACAATTTGTTGAAAACAAAATGTGGGAGAGAGTTGAACAGCAGAAAAAAAAATTCCACATTCTGTTTGTTTTTTTCCTTCTTCTTATCCTTTTTTTCCTTTTTTTTTTTAATCAAGCTACCAGGATCCATGAGTGGGTCTGACTGACTTCGAAGATTTGGAAAAGAAAACAGAAATTTCCACCTTCGTTGTTCAGGCTCTTCCTTTAAAGAGGTTCCTACAGCTACATGACTAGGAGGTGAGTCTTGCTCTCAACTACAAAGCAGGATGAATGAGGTTGCCGGATGCACTGACTTAACAGTCAGTGAGCTCAGAAAAGCATGACTAACAGCTACTTCCAAGGCCTGGACCAATGAAGTATCCAAACATAGTTTAGGTCATCCTACACGTAGAGAACATGCTTCACCCACTGTGAGCTGGGGATAAGAAGCAAAGGAAAGGGTGCTGCAGGGCTGCTGATTGCTCTGCAAAGACTTCCTGTTAAAGGGAATCCTCTGTTGTCCATTTAGGGTAGTATTATAGCTGCACTGAGCTGCTGAGGCATGCAAAGAAGCTGCAGATGGGGTTGAGTACAGCTTGATACTTCTCTGTTGAACCGCCCAGTTACAGCATTACCAAATGCCTGCTAGAGGTGGGTAGTAAGACTGCTGGTACTGGCTAAAGGCAAAGCAGAGGGTCTGGTTTTAATAAAAAGGTAGTTTACAAACAGTATTTTTCTTGTTAGAATGATAAAATGGATATGAAGCAGTTACACTGCAGACCCTTATTTTTCAGTGCTATTTTATTTTCTTCAGAACCCTGAGAACGAAATAAGCAAAGGAGGTGGGGGAGGGGGGGGTGGGACGGTGCAGGGAGTGGGAAGAGATTGAGGAAAAGAAAACTCCCTTCAGACAACAATCACCTTTTGAGTTAAATTCTCATGCTTGGTCTTAGCCCAGAGGGATTTGTCTTGAGTGAAGTTTGAAGAAAATCCTTTCAGCAGTTTCTGAGTTGTTTAAATGTAACCATGGAGGTTTGGATTCAGATGCTTTTTTGCACTTGTATAACTCAAAAATAGCTTTGCTTTTAAACTTCTAAATTAACCCTCCTTAACTTTTCAACTTGTCACGTATCCTACTGTATGGCTTATAAAATTTTAAAGCTAATAGTATAACAAACTCAAATAATGATACTGCAGATGTTCAAATGAATCTTGGGAGGAATAAATTACAGGAGTCACAGTAGGTTGTTACTGAAGAAAGAGTGGCTGTATGCCTTAAACCATGTGTTCTTACTGGTTTGAAACAGGCCCAATCTTCTCTACTATTAAATAGCATAAATGTGCCTGAGTGTAGATTCTAATACATAGTAACAGACATAGAGTCAAGTCCTGTTCCTTTTTTTTTCCTCCTAATAGCAGTGTTTCAGACCTGTCAGAACATTCTCTTAAACCTTCCTGCTTTCTTTTTAACACAGTTCCAATCAGCAGGACATTTAAATGTCTCACACATATTTATGGATTTCAAAGTCACCAAAATGCTCAGTGATCCTCTTACTGTTATTATTTTATTGCCAGAAGCCTGAGACAATGAAAGGTGAAGTGTCTTGGTCACCTTTCTTTTTGCTTTGTCCAATATTCCTGTTGCTTTCTTACGTTTCTTCCTCTTTGTCTTCTTTCCAACACTTCTGCCTCACTTACTAGTCCTGTTCTCACCATCTCCTATCTGTCTTTTGACCATCTTTCTCCATTTATTCTTCCCTAACAACTGCACTGAAGAGGGCACATGATAGAGAGAAATGATTTTTACTTTGGCAGCAGCTTTTTACTTTTATCTTTTCTCTAAATGTCTGGGATAGGTCCAGGCAGGTCTTCCCACATTCATCACCTCTCTTCACATCTCTTGTGACCCTGAACTCTAGCCAGCAATCTGATGTCTGTCATGAGAGCACCTCCCATCATCCAGAGCCACAATCAGGCCAAGGTGTTGTAACACTGTTAATTACTTACCATGCTTGCTCTGCTGCTTTCTAGGAACTGGACACCTGCACCAGGTGTTTCTTACAGAATAATGACAGATAGCTCTGCCACCCTGCACATCTCTCCTCCTTGCTCCTGTGCCTTTCTTCCTCTCCTGGGCCTTTATGGTTCAGTCTCCTGGTTGGTGCAATTTAGCCAAGACAGGGAAGATGTATTCAGCCTCTGCCTGAGGCAAGTTAAACTTGAAGCTCTTGCCCCTTGAATTATGGCCCGTCCCAAACGATTATCAATTGTTCTGTAAGGAGTACAACCCAAGTCCTCTCTTCAAGCGGGAAAGCTTGCACTTGACTTGTCAGCATTATAGTGGAAACACTCACCTGGGTGGGAAGCCACATCTGGTAGGGTCTGCCCCAATAAAGACACAATGTAAAGTATGGAAGTATTCCTTGGAAGATGTAACAGAACCCAGGTTTCTTGTTTCCAGAAATGCTTTCAGAGCAAGCACACGTGGCAATCCAGTTAATATTTAATTGTTCCCTACAAACTGGGACAACTCCAGTGAGGTGAACTGGAGAGACTTACTGTTCCTCAAAGTCCTTTCAGACTGTGCTGCTCTCACTTGGATGCTGTGAATCATCTCCAGTCATATGCCAGAGCATGAGTGGCAGCTGCCTCAAGACCACTAACATATTATGGGACTAGTCAGTTAGGACATGTGTGGAGCCTGGTGGGAAGGGAAGGAGAAGGGATGAGATGATAGACAGTGGTTTTAAACTAAAGGAGAGTAAATTTTAGGTATAAAGAAGATACTTTTTAGAATGAGGGTGGCAAAACACTGCCACAGGTTGCCCAGAGAAGTGGCAGAAGCCACATCCTTGGAAACATTCAAGGTCAGTTTAGGTGGGACTCTGAGCAACCTGACCTAGCTGGAAATGTCTCTGCTTACTGGAGCAAGTTGGACTAGGTGACCTCTAAAAGTCCCTGCTAAGCCAAAGCAGCCTACAATTCTATGATATTGTGATTCTACAGTTCTACAAAAAGGTGTTCCTGAACACACACTGTCATCTGCGACAGGTCTCTATCTGTAGCTGAAACAAGCACCTGCCACTACTGCTTCACTTACCATCCTGGACAGGAGTGACAATGCAAGTGCAGTGGAAGGGAAAGAAGTCTGTTAAAAGACAGGGCATCAGCCTGGAGTACTAGAAGGGAAATTGCTTTTAAGGGTGGAAATATGGCAAAAATAGACTAAAGAATCTTGAAATCAGTGCCAAAGCAGAGGAATCCAGAATGACTTCCAGAGCTCAGCCATAGGCAGTTGTCCCCCCACATAAGCCAGACACTGTCAGTATGTAGGAGACATCCAGGAATTTTCTCTTCTCCAAAAATATGAGGGATGTTATATGTTTTAACTGTAATGGAAAATATAAGAGTTCTACTGCTCGGTTCCAAAGGAGAATGGTAACCATTGGATGCAATGTGGTACAGGAGGCTGTGTGTGCTTCTCTCTGTGTGTGTATGCATGTGTGGCTGCTCCTTTTTCTCCTAGGGATTGTGCAGCTTCCTTCATTCTTCGCTTCTCTCATATTACAAAAAGAAGGTAATTTTTCCTGGCCATTTACTAAAGCTCATTAAAGCCGAAGAGAACAAACAATGCTACTCCTCAGAGACTACCATTCAAAGTCATTCTACAATTCTCTGTTCTAATACTTGAGACAAATTAATTATTCCTTAGTGAAAAGTGTATAATTCCAATTCTTCATTTTTGGGGTGGGGAGTGGGGAATAATAATAGGAAGTTTATATCTGAGTCGAAAGCTGTCTGTGCTGAAAGGAAATGAGAAAAAATGTGTGTTCCAAGAAGAGTAAAAGCAATTATTCTAATAATAATTCTAGGGATATTAATGTCTTTTTAAAGTAGATTGCCTTCAAATAAACACCAAAGTTGAAGGGATAGGAGAGGCTGGTTTATTTATTAATCATTCCAAAAGTGCATTTTTCTAAATGAACAAGTGCACGAGCAACTTTGCTGGCACATATTAAATTCAGTTAAACGGCAACTTGTAAATGTCTAAAAACTTCTGTAACCAGAGACTAATTTGTTTAACGTGTTGAAAATGTTATGTGGATGTGAGGAACTACATATTAAACTTCAAAGCAAAATGCTCCAGAGATTACACCATCTTAAAGACTGCATATTGGAAGGTCTTTATACATTAAACATAAAGGATTTTTAATTCTCTTCTGTTTTGAATACTTGTCAATCTGCGTGACTCATGCTTAGGATTGTAAACTGTCATTTAAGGTGTGATGTCCAAGCTGAGGCCTGGACCACAATTTGCAATGGGCTGGCTTTTCTCTTTCATCTCTATTAATTAATCCTGTCTCAGTTTGCCCAGCGTACACTTCTGTTGACATCACCTTTTCCATATACTTTAAAGAGTCCCCAGGGAGATCTACTGCAGAACAAAAACTGGACAGAGAATACATTTGGAAACCATTTTATTTCTCAATTACCAACCAAAACGTATGGAAAAGATTTACACTCTATCTGATTTACACAATAATTATACTTTGAAAGCTTAGAAACAAATGGCTTGATCCTTGAAATCATTAGTTACTATACCAAATGTAATTGGTGTAAACTAATGAGTTTACTGGATGGCTGACCCTTAATTACTGATTATAGTTAAACTCTAGCCAATCAAAAATGAGTTTGCTTATAAAAGTACAGTATTGTATTAACAAGCATTACATTTCCAAGTAAGCAGCTTTACAATTAGTTGTAGCATACAACTCAAGCCTGTTTGGGGCTATCAAAAGCAGTTTTTTAATAATAGTGCACTGAACAACCATCACTCTCTTACCTCAGCGTCTATCAGATGAACAGAAAGAAACCACATAATTAATCATCTCATGCAACAGAAATAAAGCATCTGGGCTGAATCCAGCCAGGATATACACAGCTGCCATAGTTGAAATTGCTTCAAGAGGCTGGGGATTCACTTTAAGACAGGATAATGGACATGAGGCATTCTGGCCCCATGTAGCTATGTGGTAGCTATAGCCAGTAAGAAAGTCAAATATTGATTGTGTGCAGTACTGTGTGATATAGAGAAGACTACTGACAAAATCAGTTTAATATTTCCTTGAATTGAGGAGGACTCCTTGGGCAGATCTAGTAGATGGTGACAGGATATTTCACTACCATACTGGCAATCCCCAAAACTCAGAAGTCATGACTCCTGACTATTTATTAGATCAAATGAAAAATCATTTTAAAAACAGAATACTGAATAGCAAGAAATTATTTTTATTTGTTTCTGGCTGATCTTTAATATTTTTACCTATGCATAGGACAACTCAATGTTCCTATTAAAAAAAGCTGAAAGCAGCTTTGTAGCAAGACCATGATTACAGAGTTGGGACTTTAAACAGATACACCAAATATTTTGATAAAATCACAGGACTTTACAATACTCAAGCTGCATCCTTAAAGGTACTTAGGTAAATGGCTCTAATGTTTTAAAGATGAGAAGATTCTGTATCTCCTAGAACTTTCCTCTGAATCTTAAACCTAAGACAGGAGACTGATGTTGGAAGGCACAATAATTTAGTTTGAAGCTCTGCTGTGCTACAGAGATCTAGTTGGACAAGTATATATTTGCTGGAGCTCTATAGACTGTGTGCTCTTCAGGTGACCTGATGGACCCCACAGCTGCCAAGATTCATTCTGTCAGGATTACAGGTCTCTCCCATTTCTGTTTTTCTCCATGACATTCCCTCTGTCACCTGCCTTTCATAAAGAGCTGGGCTCATCTTATCTGATGGCTCTTTGGCACAAATACTGTAACACTTGTCCACTTACATGAATTTTGTTAAAACTCACAAAATGAGGAATAGTTCTTCGAATGTTTGCTCGTGGGTTAAAGTGAAATTCATGCATTTGCTGAACTTCTCTTTGTGAGATGTGTCTGGGGTCAAGAAAAGGTTAAAGTTGTTTACTGCCCTCAAGCTCTGGTCTTAAAAATTAATTCAGAGTTGTGCTGTGAGCAGCTACAGAGGTAAGTATTTGGAGCAGTGAATTGCTGGTTTGATATCAAGGTCCTTTGGCCTTAACAATAAAATTAGTTAAGGAAATCCTAGCAGAGACTTTATGGTCATATAAAGTCATCGTGCCATTTTACAACAAAACTTCAAAGATGGTTTGAAATGATCAGTTTGTGGAAAGTGATAGTGTTTTTTATTATTTGGGGGATATCCTTAAGCTGCCGTGTCTACAACACTGCTACTTGTAATAGTTGCTGTACAGTTCAGAAGACAAGACAAAAGATCTGTTGAGGCCTAGGTCACACACCTGAGGCATGTATGTCTGGAGAAAGCTTGTTGAAGTGAATGGATCCCTGCCCTTCCTGACAGTCAGATGCAATTTTGTAGGAGCTGAATACTTGGGGTAATCAAGGTGTTTTACTGCCATTCTTCCAGCAGAGCAGGTAGGGAATCAAGGAAGCTTAGTGAGCTCTGTTTTCCACAGTTCTCTGTTGAAGGGTTCAAGGGTGAACAATTTCAATAGTCATGGAAAAGAAAGAAGGTATATTTGCCAATACTTCAACATTTGTGAACTCAAGGACAGAGAAGACACTAAGCTTGTCAAAAATACTCTTCTCCACCCTCTGCAGATCAGTGATGGTAAGAGCAATGCTGCCATTTCTGTTTTGCTAATGGTGAGGCAACTGTCTCTCATGCAGAAGAACAGAGAGAAGGAACCATTAATTTGGGCAGAATGGAATACGTTAAGGACAGATACACCCTCGCCACCCTGCTGTCCCTGTGGCACAGAGGAGAGGGAGTGCTTCAGCATGGACTGGTGGCACAAATGCTGTAGGGCCTTGCTTTCCTCCTCTTCTGTGAACTGTGCCTAACTGCTTCTGTGAAAGAAAGCATTCAAGCCCTATCTTGTTCATAGAAATACAACATATTTTAAAGCTGTAGTTAATGGATAAACTGTTTTCTGATTGGATGAGCCACACAATAAATCTCTTCGTGAGCCAAGTGCAATGCAGCTTACTCAGTAACAGTGAAATGAGCCACTGTCACTTTGCTGCACTTGCATACATCAGGCAAAATGCTTCCATCTTCATCAGTCTTTTAGTGAAATAGAAATAAAACAATTGTAACAGAATGGTGTCACTGGATCCATGGCACCTGCTTTAAAAATAAATCTCTTTGCTTTGTCTTCACTATTACTTTCAATAAATGTCCTTGCATTGCCACAGCATTTATCTAGCAGCAGGAAACCATTATCCCATGACAACAATCTATTCCATTAACATTAGCTCTTAATTGTAAGATTGTTTATAAGACAGCAAAAGCTACTGAATCATAGTAGAATGATAAAAAGAGTTATGGTCATGGAGTATAGTAGTTACTCCAGTTCTGAAAAACAACTTCAGAAAAGTAGAGGGCTATATTTTTATATGAAAAATAATGTAATATTCCTACACAAGAAAATGTTTTTAAATAATGGATCACATCAGCAAAGCAACTATTAAAGAGTTAATGCTAAAAACTGTTACTAAGAAATTCTTCCTTTGATAAATGGCATGACTGAATAACTGAATAGAAAGCTTAGAAACTCCTCCTGAAAGCAAGGCTGTGCCGAGTCAAACAGAGAAATCATAATAACAGAAGCGCATTTGTCTGGCGGAGTGAACAGAAGGAATGTTGCAAATTGAGATATGAAGAACCTCACTGCAGAAGAGAAGAACTGTCATTCTGATTGTTTGTCATTATTGTTTCATGTCCAGTTAAGTGAACTTAGAGTGACAGTCGTGTCATAACTACTGGCATCTATGTAAATTTCAAATCAAATACGATAGAGGCATTTCTGCCAGACACAAGTCACCAGGATGCTCTTCTTTATTTTCGTAACCCTCCATTTTCTCATACTGTGCTGCTAGCCCTTAAATTAAGAAGACAGCTGCAACAGGAGATGTCCGTAATGTGTATGTTTCAATTCTTAGTCCTTACCTTGCTTTCTCGCAGCTTTTTGAAACAATGGCTAATGTCAAATTTCTCTCAGAAACAGTCACCATAAACATCTAGATAGACTAGCTAAAACTATGCCTTCCATCAATGAGGTAACAGACAACAAAATCCTCTGAAACTTTGGGTTGTGGGCTTCCCACAATGACCTACAGAGAAAATTGCTACAGCAAATGCTACTCCATTGGTTTCCTATACCCCAAACCAGATATCACAAGAGTCTTCATGTGGACAGGTGCAAAATAGGTGGAAAAGATTGTTCATGGGATTTTCTGTAAATTACAGCATTGTTTAACAGTTATGGGAACTTCACAAGGATATCAGACATGACAAACTCCTCCATGGCAAAGAGTTACAGTAAATAACTCATTTGCTGGATACTCTTATAATAGGCAGATACTCTGATGACATGGAATTTGCTACTGGACACAGTCTTAAGTTGTGCTGAGGGAGGTATAGGCTGGATATTAGGAGGAAGTTCTTCACAGGGAGAGTGATTGGCATTGGAATGGGCTGCCCAGGGAGGTGGTGAAGTCACCGTCCCTGGAGATGTTCAAGAAAAGCCTGGATGAGGCACTTAGTGCCATGGTCTAGTTGACTGGATGGGGCTGGGTGATAGGTTGGACTGGAAGATCTTGGAGGTCTCTTCCAACCTGGTTGATTCTATGATTCTATGACACACATTCTTTGAAAATAATTTCAGTGCAATTATAAAGATATTATGTGTGGACAACACCATCAAAAAATATTAAGCATGCTGTTTATTCACTCAAGCATATTACTAATTTCTTCTGCATATTTAGACTTACTTGGCCAATTAATTAAATAATACAGGCTAGAATTAAGTTTTCATTTTTCACTGTAACGTATTATTCCAGAACATTGTTTTCAGTAAATTCTGCACAGGACTGTTTTCAGAAGTCATACCAAAGTGCAGCCACATTCTTCAAAAAAAGATTCCTTTGACAAAGGAAATTTTAAAAACGGCTCCAACAAAAGAAATAGTCAGCTCTCGGCAGAAAACATGTAGCGTTTCAAAGATTTCTTATCTCAGAGGGACAAGAAGACTAGTTTACCTTCTGTGCTGAACATTTTTGAAGTGAATTCTGACTAAAAAGAAGTGGCAGTGATTTAACAAAAACGTACTGTTCTCTGTTCAGAAGCAAAAAATGGCAGTGTTATGAACGTGTACCTCTGCATTTTGGTCAGTTGAATTAGTCAGATTTTACTTCTTTCTAAATTCCTTTCAAGTTATGTTTTTTTTCTTTTTTTTCCTTTTTTTTTTTTTTTTTCCTTGTAAATTAAGGTAGATCACTGGCTACTTTCATCTATAATTTGGGCCTCCATACAACACCAAAGTGTGCTGTTCCATCCTCTGTTCTGACCATTTGTTCTGGTGACAGGTGAACAGAAGCAGGATATTACAGATTCACAGAATCAACCAGGTTGGAAGAGACCTCCAAGATCATCCACTCCAACCTATCATCCAGCCCTGTCCAGTCAACTAGACCGCAGCACTAAGTGCCTCATCCAGGCTTTTCTTCAACACCTCCAGGGACACCAACTCCACCACCTCCCTGGGCAGCCCATTCCAATGCCAATCACTCTCTCTGTGAAGAACTTCCTCTTAACATCCAGCCTAGACCTCTCCCAGCACAATTTGAGGCTGTGTCCCCTTGTTCTGTTGCTGGTTGCCTCAGAGAAGAGACCAAACCCCCACCTGGCTACAGCCTCCCTTCAGGTAGTTGTAGACAGCAATGAGGTCACCCCTGAGCCTCCTCTTCTCCAGGGTAAACAACCCAAGCTCCCTCAGCCTCTCCTCACAGGGCTGTGCTCCAGGCCTCTCACCAGCTTTGTTGCCCTTCTCTGGACACTGTTCCAGTATCTCAACATCTCTCTTGAATTGAGGAGCCCAGAACTGGACAGAGGACTCAAGGTGTGGCCTGACCAGTGTTTAGTACAGGGGCAGAATAACCTCCCTTGTCCTACTGGCCACAATATTTCTGATCCAGGCCAGGATGCCATTGGCTCTCTTGGCCACCTGGGCACACTGCTAGCTCATGTTCAGCTACTATCTACCAGTACCCCCAGGTCCCTTTTTACCTGGCTGCTCTCCAGCCACTCTGTGCCCAGCCTGTAGTGCTGCTAGAGATTGTTGTGGCCAAAGTGTAGAACCCTGCACTTGGCCTTGTTAAATCTCATCATTGGCATCTTATTAATGCAAACTGAAGAAAACGGAGGTTTTTTTTGCTTGTAATGGTAAGTTCTATACAAGTCTATATTTTAAAGTATTTGTCAAAGGAGGGTTTTTTGTTGTTCAAGATGGTGACATCTGCGTTATAAAAATACTCTGTGTTTATATTTGTGACAAAATATTACTCTACAAATTCAACATCATGAAAATCAGTGCATAATATGTTTAACAATTATTTTATTAGACTGTGGAATGTGAAGCTCTCTTTCAAAATTTATATACTATTTCAAATTGTAGGCTTGTTTTATGTAAAGAACTTATTATTACATATACATATTCTAGTGGCCTCTAGAGACATGTAATTTAAAACACAAATTAGATATAATCTCCAACTCTGATGTCTTTGACTTTCGTCACAGAACTCCCTTCCAGGACTTTATGCTACTGATGGCTTGTGGTAATATATCAACTCTTCCAACAGGAATGTGCACAGGACAAATTAGTGAATGTAATTTTAGCCACATGAGGTCATTACAAATATAGCCTTAGCTCTTCCTGAAGTAGACTTCATTGTTAATATAAATATATACTTATAATTACTGACATTTATATTATTTGGTTCTTGTCCCAGGTTATGGATACAGCGATGATAAACGGACTTGCAAGACCCTAAGTGAACCATGCTTACTAATTACCTTCTGTGGTTCTAAGTTCCTGGAAATAGTTACTCGTGTATTTACAAACAAGTCAAAATCCATACGCTTATTTCCAGAAGTGCTCATATTTCTATCTTGCTCTTTGGGTCAAACAGTAGTCTACGGCTTGGAAAAGAACACTGAAAGTAAAGCCATCCAGGATTCTTTCCAGCTCCTGCCAGGACATGTAGTCTCCCATATCACTGGATATCTGACTTAAATATTTAATTCAGTCACATTTTCAAACTGTTTGAGGCCTTAAAACAGAAGGTCCTATGTTAGTAAAAGAATGCATTACTTTGAAACAACAAATGGCTCTTCATTTTTCATCAATGTTTCCAAAGAGACTGCAGTTAGAAGGTTTGTTTCAAAAGTCAGATTGTTCAAAAGGTGTAGCTTGCAAGACAGAAGGACAACCAAACTTCAGCATGGAAGATTTCAAGACAAAACAACAGCCTCAACCTTCCTCGATGAGGAGAAAGGAGATAGTCAGTCAAGGTCTCATAGGAAGGCAGTATTTAAAAACAAAGCAAGACTCCTTTCATGAATGGAGAGATAACCCTGATGAATTCTGGACTACCTGCTATCTCAGGAGCACAACTAGGTTTTAGAACGATTTGGATCATGGGCCGTAGCATTTTCCAGACGTTCAGATTGCAGCCACTAAGCCAGCAATTTTATGCTTTCTTTTCTCCCACTCCAGTAGTACTGCAATGTAAGCAGCCAGATTTTCTTCTGCATTGTGTTTTTTATCCATTCAGCCAAAATTAACAGTCTTCGAGGATAACGTATGCCAAGCGAATTTAAATCTTGCGGACTCAAATCGACTTAAAGTTGATGGATACATTCATGCCTACTGCTGCAATCTACCAATTACACAGAACTATGTTAACTTACCATAGAAACATCTCATCTAATAGCACAGATGATGTTGAACTAACTAATTACATTATGGCACATAGACAATGAAAAACATAACAAAGATGACAGCACAGCAACAGCAGATGCTGCACAAAAGAAAAATTAGAAAAATATTGCTCTGCAAAATGCTCTTGGTTAAGGTTTCCTCTGTTAAAATTAATCACAAAAATTAGTGAAGATCAGATTTCAGAAAAAGATGCAAACATTGTAATGGTATTTGGAAGACGTCATTAAGCCTTATAAAACTCTGTCTCTTGAGGAGGTAATTCACATTTTTTTCGTATCACTATCACTTTTAAGACTAGTAAACATTTTAGTGCCTATGGCGAAGTTTGTTGGTAGAATATCTTTTCCAATCAGGAGAGGACCTGATGGGTCTTCCAGAGTCTGAATTTGGTAGCTTCCAGCCATTACAGGCTTAGATAATTAGACAGCTTAGATTTTTATTTTAGCTTGGCATTTGCTCTATTCTTGTGCTCTTAGCTGTAAGAGAGCTAGAATAACAGTGACTGTTGGTTATCTGTGGCATGCCTTGTTACTTTATATATTTGAAATTGTACCAGATCCTAAATAACAAATATAAAACTGCTGAGTGTGCTTAAATGTAATATGTACATAGGGATTACATCCAGATGATGTATTTCACGGACCTATGCTAAAATAAAATTATATTATCTTCAACCACAACACTGGTGCTCTCCCCAGTTTCCCCAGGTAAGCTTTCCATGAGCTCCCAAGTCCACTTTATTCAGACTCTGAACATATCCCGGTCTATGGAGAAAGACAGAAACAGACTTTTCTCCTGCCTCTCTCCTATGATTTAAAAATCATAACCTGTGGTGCCATTAGCATTTCAGCATTTTATTTGCTATATAATGAGAAACAAAACATATCTCGATATCCCATGTTTTCCTAAGTATATAGCTAGGCATTTTTTTTCTTTTATTTTAGATGTCTACTAAGCACACGTCCCCGTGGTCCAGCTATGGCCAGAGATGCAGACATGAAGGCGGCCCACAGGTGGCGATGTGGTTAAAGTACACCTGGGCTGTGACTTCCGAGACCAGATTTACCAGCCGGCCTGTCAGAGGGAAGTCCGTCTGCGTTTTCGTAGCGATGCACTTCCTCGTAAATTAGTACTCCTGGCTAAAGTTTCGTATGCCTGCGCGGTTACGTCTCTTCTGCGTTAGTCGCCAGCTAAACAGGTTTAAAATACCACGTTGCCTTGGACAACAGAGATGCACACGAACTCGTAATTCAGTCACGCTGCCATCAGTAAATATTTATTTGACAACAGCAATTAACTGCGCAGTGCGGACCTGCCGGGCCCTCTCCTGTGGCATGGGTGGGCACTAGCCTGGGTGCACACGGGGCTGCTGCTCTGCCCTGCTGCAGTGGCCCTCAACTAGCAGGTCCCACCGTCCTCACTGCATTGGCTGCGATTTACGTCAGCAGTCTGGAATCGAGAAACTCCTTTTATTAAGTTTTTCTGTTCTTCCGCAGCTCCTGGAAATGTATAATTAATCTGACTCTTTAACCGTGGTTTGCTGTATGACAGAGGTGTGCGTGTTCCCTGTATACACCAGACAAGTGCCAGTTCCAGCAGTTGGGCAAATCCCCCGACAGTTGCAGGAGTAACTGTCACGTAGATAACAACCAATGACTATGGATTACTAACAGATGCTTTTTATTATTTCGAGGTTCTTTCTTAGCTATATATATATGGTGCTATGTATTGGCACATCCTGTGCGCTGCACTTAGGCCTCAGAAAAGCGCTATTATTACACGGGTTTTTTCCTTCTAATTTTAAGCGTCTCTAGTGAATATTACTTCTTCTGATTTGCTACCATCCTCGGGCTACTTCCTCCGAAATGCAGTTGTCTTCTCAAATGACAAGCTGTGCTGCTATCTGCCAGCCAACCGCGGCACTTTAACCCTTTCAGACCTTTACAGGGTGCTAGTAGCAGCGGGCCGTATGCGGGCGCGGAGTCCCAAGCACAGTTCCCCCGACGGTGTCACCGGGAGGATTTTTAAGTCGGCCCCTCCACGCGACGGGTGAGCCGGGTACGCCCTTCAGGGCCTCCAGCCCGCCTGAGCACGATAGCCGAGTACCAGTCCGCCCCAAGGACGAAGGCTGCTCGGCCCCTGGGAAGGACGCAGCCACCGAGTGGGGGGCGCCAGGAGGGCGGCGACGACCGGCTCCCGCGGCGGCGGGGCGGCATCTCACCTCACCGCCTCAGCCCCGGCGGCACCGCGGTGGCGGGGGCAGCGCCCAGTCCCCGGCAAGGGTTCTGTAGGACGGGCCCTGCCCTCAGCGCGGCCGTCGGGACTCAGCTGGGACATCCCCTCCCCACCAAGTTTCTCAACTGGTGGCCGAGAGCGAAGTGGGGCGGGCGGCGCCCTAACGGCTCCGCGCGCCTCCCCTCGGCTGCCGGACAGGCGGCGCGGCCAGTGCTGCCCACCTGACTCCCTCTTTCCTCTCCATTCCCCTCCTCCTCCTCCTCCTCGCCCCCTCCCTATCTCTCTCGCTGTTTTTTTTTTCCTCCTTTTTTTTTTTCCCTCCCCTTTCAGTCATTCCTTTGTCTTCTCGGGGATTGGCAGGTTTTATTATTCCGCCTGAACAAGCCGGGGGCGGATTGGCTGCGGCGGGCTGACGGCGGAGCCGAGCCGGAGTGTAGTTGGGATTCTGCTCTGTCAGTAACACATGTGTGAGGGGCAGCGGGGAGTACACGCACACGGACACGCACACGCAGGGGCACTCGCACTCATTCACACGCTCACACAGCAGAGGGGCCTCCTTCCGCGTCCTGCCATCGCAGCCACCACCGCAGGATCCCCGGCAGCAGCTCCGCGCTCGGCCCCTCTTAAACTCACCGTCTCTCGCCCTCTCCTCTGAGGCGCTTCGGCGGGCCGCGGCCGGCCAGCTCCGCTCCGCGGGAGGCTCGGAAGCCGCCACAGCCCAGAGAAGGGGGCGGAGGTGGGGGGGGCGGGGGGAGAAGCGGTACAAAGTGAAGCCACATTGCCAAACTTACCCGGCGATTGCAGCAGCGAGCGGCGGCGGCGCCCTGCGTGTGCAGCTCAGCGGCAGGGACTGAGCTCTGCAGCTCCCCTCCCGGGAAGCGGGAGCTGGAGGAAGGACCCGGGCAGACGCCTCTCATAGAAATATCTGTATTTTTCCAGCCTGGGCTGCCCCTTACCTGGGCGGGAGGCTCCCTCCAGCGCTCCCGAAAGCCAGAGAGAGGGCAAGCGCTGTGTTTGTTTCTTCGAAAGGAGACCTCCTCAGGCACCCCGACCGACGTTGCTCTCCGGCCTTTTGCAATATAGAGGGCAAGCAGGTAAGTACTACCAGTAATTACCCCTTATATTCCAGCGTACGTGTGTGCGGTTGCATGCCCGCGCCCTCTGCCCTACTGCCGTCCCGCGCTGTCCGCCGCGGCTGAGGGGCGCGGAGCGGGGCGCTCGGGTGCGGGGGGAGCCGCGGGCCCGGGCATTGTGGCGGCCCCCGCGTACAAAGCCTGACGGCGGCCGCTGCTCAAGCAGCTTTCCTCTCCCCTCTTCCAGCTGCCGCCGGGAAGGGGCTCTGCCTGTTTCGGCTGTGAATGGAGGGGACGAGGGTGGGGGACGGGGGCTGGGGCACCCGCTTCCTTCATAGTAAACACTGTTCTGAAACAGTGGCAGAAAGGATCAAAGTGAGCTCGCTATTTCTCTCCTCTCCAATTCCCTTCCTGCCCCCCACACAGTCTTTTGTTTCAATCCAGGAGAAATCCGGTGAATCACCTAATTAAAACCAAGACATGAATTAAGCATCCATTTTTGTACTACAAATTGCCAGCTCTCCGCTTGTCCCTCCCTTGGTCTCCATTAAAAAAACACTAGAGACGGAGGTGGGGGGTGTGTGTGTTATTTTACCTCTAGCTTACAGCTCTGCTTTCTATTTCACTGACTCCTATCCCAGGACCTAAATTGCTTGGCTATGTAATTACTAGAGTAAGCCTATTTAAGTTAAAAGCTTTTTTCCCCCCCGACTCTAAATGAAACTTGATGAGGGCCCGTCCTTAGTTATCAAGGGAGTCACTTTCTGGTCAGTCCTCTTGATTCATCTTTTTAGATTTAATCAGCATTAAGGTATTGCTTGTCCTTAAGAGCTTTAGCTTAATGGGGTTACTGGATGGTTTTCTCAGTGTAACGTTTCCCATTTTGAATTTATATATATTTGCTTTCGACAAAGACAGGCTAAGGTGATGGCATGGAGTCTTTTTTCTTTCTTTTAAGAAATCTGAAGTGATTTAAAGCGTAGGAAAACAGTTTAAAGACACGGAGCAGGAAATGCAGATTCATTTAGGCTGTAGCTGGAAACTGTAACAAAAGGCAATTCCTTGAACAAATGCATCAGAAATCAATTTACATAAAGGTATATGATGCGTTCGGATAAATGCAATGCTAATGGCTTTTAGAGTGGTTTTCTTTCCAAAGTCTCGGGGTTTTTGTTACAGCTTAATTGGTGCAGTTCTTCTGGTTTATTGTGCGGTCACTGGACATACCTCCAGGTACTCTTTCTGAGGAAATGTATGTTTAAAAATCGGCCTCGATTCTCCTGCAGCTGAGTTGGGCCAGTGGCAGGAAAAGTTCGTCCTCCCTGCTCTGGAGGTATCAGTCTGAAGGTCCTTAGCTGATAGCCAGATGCCTCGGCATGAGCACATACGGCTTACAAAGGACAAAGACAAAACATGCTGCTTAATTGGCAGTAAATAACTTGATCTTTTTATAGTATAAGTGACTAGAGGAACACCGGGAGTTTATTGGGCTCTGGATTGGAAGGCAACAAATTAATCGGTTTAGAGTAAGCTTTATGAATTGATTCCTATATTATCTCTCGGTTGTCCTGCTTGCAGAAAGCATTTATTAGAAAGTGAAAAATGCCCTTAGTAGCGGTTTTGGGGGCAGCCAGAGGAACTCCAGCCAGAGCGGTTAGCTTCATTATTCTGCTGCTTTCCTATGGTCAGTAAACTTTTTTTTTTCCGAGTAACAAAAGCTTTAGCATTTAAACTGCTAATCAAGGGCAGATTAGCGAGCCAAAAGTTGAGTATATTTGTGTAGGAAGTTAACAGGCGTCCTAAAGTTCAATGATCTATTATTCGGGCCAGTGTCCTCAGTCTGGAGTGTTTTCTCTGGGTGTTTTTATGTCTCTAGAATAAAGCAAAAAAATGCCCAGATGCAGAGGTCTGGAGCGGCGGGTCCCGAGCCCCCGCACCGCCCGGAGCCCGAGCAGCCTCTCCTANTTTTTTTTTTTTTTTTTTTTTTTTTCCACTCTTCAGACACTTTTTTTTTTTTTTTTCATAAGCAAAACAAGCCCCGGGACTGTTGCTGACTTGTGAGCTGCAGCTGCATAAGCCTGGGGCCGGGGGGCGGCGAGGCGCGCTCGCTCCGAGTCTCCCCCGCCAGCTGCGCGACCGCGGGCTCGCCCGCTGCCCCTTCCCCCCACCCCCACTCTGCACCGGCCCGGCGGGGCCCGGGAGCGGCTCTGGCCCCGAGGCGGGAGGCGGGCACGGCGCTGCCGGGCCGCCACTAACCTGTCCCTGGCCCTCTCTCTGTGCAGGCCATGGTGAACCCCGGCGGCAGCTCGCAGCCGCCCCCGGTGACGGCGGGCTCCCTCTCGTGGAAGAGGTGCGCCGGCTGCGGGGGGAAGATCGCCGACCGCTTCCTGCTCTACGCCATGGACAGCTACTGGCACAGCCGCTGCCTCAAGTGCTCCTGCTGCCAGGCCCAGCTGGGGGACATCGGCACCTCCTGCTACACCAAGAGCGGCATGATCCTCTGCAGGAACGACTACATCAGGTGAGGCGTGGCGGCACGCAGTGGCCGGCCTCGACGGCCATGGTCGGGCTGGCGGGGACCGCTTTCGCTTTTCCTGCATTTCTCGCCCCTCCATCCTGCTTTGCCCATTATTTTCCGCGATGGGGTGGGTGCCCGCGGGGCGGAGGGGTGGGTTGGCTTGGAATAACTCCTTCCTCAGACGCGGAGAGACGTGCGGGTGCGGATGTTAGCGCCTAGCCCTGGGCGCAGTTGCTACTGCCAAGTGGAGGGAAGAGTTGGGGGGGCGGAACGACGACTGTAACTTTAAAGTGGTTTGTCAGCACAAAACAAGTCCTAACTAAAAATAAACAGCAATCAGAGAGGCTAAATTAATCTGCTTTGTTGTAGTGTTGAAGAAGAAGTGTGCATATCTGAACGGTAAATGTTAAAATCGTAGGGCTTAAATAAGGCTGTGGCAGAGGTACTAAATAATGAAATGCCTGCCTTTAGTATCTGATTAATTATGATATTTACATAAGCACCTTTAAACTCCTCTGAGTGGAAACAGAATGACTCATTCTCTGTTCTCCTTGTGAAAGAGCTGATGAACCGTCAGTTGGAGGGCCATCGATTCTGCTTACAGCCCAAACCAGTGGTATGATGTTTGTCTTTGCATTGTTACAAAGAAGCTTTGAACCGACATTTTTCTTAACTCTCAGTATAGAAAATGCAGGGGATAGGAGCAGAGGGATATGTTCCTGCCCTTAATTTCTTCTTGCTTTTTTGAAGCTGTTGTCTTTAAATGCCACAGATTTGGGTAGGGGGAACTAAGCCTTATTAATCTTGCATCTGTTGGGGTACGCTAAGATTGTGCAGAGTATCCCTTCCAACGAGTTCCAATATAATTAATAGAAAGAATTCATGAGGTCAGGTACCCGTACGATCTTTTCAGGTGAACTCAAGCTACTTAAACTCATTAATTTAAAAGGAGGCATTTTGAAGGATTACACATTTAATTTGAGTAAATGGTTTGATAGACTGATGCACATGAATGCATTAAGGAGGTGTTCTATTTCAACATTCAGTAATTAAAAAAAAAAAACAACAACAACAAAAAAGCACCATACTTTCATAATGGAAATGCTTGCTTAAACTGTCTTTTGGTTAAATGCTTCTGGCATCTCATTGATGGTAAATGTCAAAAGTTAACCCAGGCGCTTTTCTTTCTCTCCTATGACCAAAAAGTTCTGCTTTCTTCCTTTCTTTAAAAAAAAAAAAGGCAAAAAAAAGTTTAAAAAAAAAAAAGAGCCACCCAATGTTACAAGCTTGCTTATGTTGTAAACCCTGACTTCTGTTTGAGCTGGTTAATGCTGTGCTGAATGCGTACATGTGTATGGAGACCTCCTTAGTGTAAAAGGATGGAGTTACTTGGTTACTCTGGGAGTGCAGCCTCTGCATCTCTGGTCAGTTCAGTGGTTAAAAATAGCTCTTGGGTATTTGGGGGGAGCTGGAGCCTTAACTCTGATAGTTTGGGGGGAGTATTTTTAGAGAGAAAGGCTGGGAAATCAGCACGTGGTGCTTTTCGGTCATAGTCCTAAGCAACAAGCCTAAGCCTGGCAGTATTGTAATTAAATAGAGCAGAACGGTGTTAGGAAAAGAGTCTTGTTTGAAGTGGAAAAATTGACACTACTGTTAGGATGCACTGAATAGTACAGATTCATCACTCGACCAACACCATCAAACAAACCCTCATGTCTGATTACTACTAATTAAAAAGAGAAGCTTCGTCCACTGTACCCCAGAGGCAAGTTCAAGCAAGCTTATCGCAGTCCTCTGGTTTTGTGTTGCCAAAAATTAATACTTGTTTATTTTAATGTAGGCGATTATGGATAGGATGCGTTATCAGATGAGGATTTTGAATTGATCTCCTTGTTCTGTCGCCTGACTTGTCTTTAGATCTGTGTAATTTGACTTGCAAAAATAACTCTTGAGAGATGCTTGCTGAAACTTGAACTGGACACTGTACACTTACAGTGGGGCAGGACAGCCTGGTCTTGCTAGGGCTGAGTTAACTTGGAGCTTTCCTGCTGGAAGTGGATTTTACAGGCTTCCATGTGGGTCCTATGGGCCATTTCTTGTTTGAAATGGCCTCGTTTGGTTGTGGAGACAATGCCACTCATTTAGCAGCGGGTCCCTCCGGTTCCTCTCTGCCATCCTCACTTCTCTTTAATTTTATGTAGGGTGTTTGTGGTGGTGCGTTCCCTTCCCCAGGCAAGAGCCACAGGGCACGCTAGGCATGACTGAAAAAAACGAGAAAGAGGATTGATCGGCCCAGAAGGCGCCAGGTGAAAGGGACTTGACTTCTCTGGGCCAAGACCACGGGGCCATTTATTAATGAGCTTTTTAACCGTCTGAGGTTTTATGTGGGTTTTTTTTGTTGTTGTTTAAACAACACAGCACTCCCCTTTCCCTCCCTCCCCTCCCCAAACCCGGCAACAAATTAGCCATAGAGCTACAGCGGCAGCTTTCATTGAAAGCCAAGGTTCCTGAGAAGAGAGAGGGAGGTGAAAATCCCAGTCCCTTCCCCTCCCTCCCCACCGCGAGCAGCGTGCTTGCAGGGAGGGGAGCGCAGCCCTCCCAACCTTAAGATGCCAGATAAAGCAGCAGCGTGGCAGCGAATCCGCACAATTAAAAGCTTTAATTAGTGTCTCCTCCATTTTCTCTTAGTTCTGATAGGTTTTATCTAATGAGATCTGGTCCCTGGCTTAGATCTGCTCGGAATGACGTGTCCGAAATGAATGAGAGCCGCGTCGCAAACAAAACATTTAATTAACGAAATTGGCCGCTAAGAGCGAGCAGGGAGTGGTGGGGAAGGGGAAGGGGGGGGCTGCCCGGGCGCGGCTTAAAGGGGCAGCGCCCGCGGCCCCTCCCCTCCCGGGCGGCACGGTGCGGGCACAGCCCCACCGGCTCCTCCGGCGGGGGGTGCGCGGGGCTAGCCGGGCCCCGCCGGGCCCGGAGCCCTCGGCCGGCCGCCGCAGCCGCAGTGTGCACCGCGGAGGGGAGGGGGCCGGCAGACAGCGAGTTCATTTCCCTGGTAATCAGCGGCAAGCTGCTATATTCAGGGAATGCTGTCCCTTTAATTGAACAGGCTAGGTAATTAAATGGCACTTTTCCAATAGGACGTGCTAGGTAAATCTAATAGTTGGTTATTTAATATCACTTTGAAGTCTGCCCACTCAAGCACAATGACAGCGCAGGAGCATGTGAACTATTAGCTAGGAAAAAAAAAAAGCCCAGGATCTCAAAAATTAATTAAATCGCATGCAATTTAGGGGGAACGTTTATCTTGATTTGTCATAACAGAATTAATTCAAGGCCTCCAATTCACTTGGGGGCAGATCTGTTACTCTGAATTAACCAAGCGTAATTTGGCTGGTTTTTTTTTCTTCCTTTTTTTTTTTTNCATCACCTCTGTTTCAGGTTATTTGGAAATAGTGGTGCTTGCAGTGCCTGTGGACAGTCCATTCCTGCTAGTGAGCTGGTCATGAGGGCACAGGGCAATGTCTATCATCTTAAGGTAAGGAGGTTTTTTCCTGTTTTTTTTTAAGTAGCTAATTAGTACTGCCATATTTCTTTAATATAAAAATCTGCATCTCCTATGAATGAAATGCAAAGCAATAACTAGAAATGTGAGTATGCATTGTAAAGCTTCCCATAGTGTGTAGCTTTGTTCCCTCGTAATCGGTGTAACTAAACTTGAGTTATGTACTGCGTAGTCCCAACAGGTAAGACTAATGCCATATTTGGAGAAACTAGGAACCAAGCAGCTCCATATCTCAGCTGTACTTGCAGTCTCTGAAGTGTAATTTCCAAACCTGCAGCATACTTAATTTGTGCTGTAGTTTCACTTGCTGTCTCTTTTCCTTTGGCAGTGTTTTACATGCTCTACCTGCCGGAATCGCCTGGTCCCTGGAGATCGGTTTCACTACATCAATGGCAGTTTATTTTGTGAACATGATAGACCTACAGCTCTCATCAATGGCCATTTGAATTCACTTCAGAGTAATCCACTACTGCCAGACCAGAAGGTGAATACTCAACAATTACTAATAAGCTTTATTAGAGCTAAATGAAGATAAATTTATTTTCATTCTAATAGTGGACAATCCCCACCCCTGCAAGGAGACCTTTATGTAACTGAACTTATCTTAAATAACTTAGGCATGGGGTATGGGGAGAAAACACTAATCTTTTAAATATGACATATAGGATAAGTCAGTTTAATTTGGTTTGGGCATGTTCATCTATACAGGTGTTCAATTCCTTGTGTACAAAGCAAAATGGAGAGCTTAACGTTAATATAAGCTCCCAACAAAGAGAAGTATTTTATTTTGTAATCTGGAAATTAAGGGCCACAAGAGAGGAAGTTTCTGTGGGAGGAAAATTAGATCCTTTAACGTTCTGTGAAGAGAAGGTTCCTGAACTGAACCAGTGTATTTCACTTTAATACTAAGGTTTTAGCTGAGGAAGCATGCTTGGGGTACTGTTTCAGAAGTATTTTCTTGTCTGTTTTGTATGTCATAACTCAGATTTTAAAAAAACAAAGTGCTATTTTCTTATCACTCCATAACACTAATAGCTCCAGTACAGATTGTTTATCTCTCTGGTGGATAGCTCTTGGTTTCTAGCTAAATGAGTAAATAATGACTGTACAAATCATATAGAGAAGAGGAGGAAGAAAAAAAAATATCAGATCAACAGTTGTCCTGTAACTCTGAAAGTAGATAGTTTTAGATCTATTTTAATCTCCTTAATAAGTCCTAAAGCTATGCAAGTGAGTGCATTTTGATAACTGCTGTGGCTAATTTGTAACAATTACTGTCAACCTTGAGTTAAAAGACTGTTCATTCCACCCTGGTCCAGAAAAGAGTGAATGTATGACTCTTGCACATAATTTTATTCACATCATATTTCATACTGATTATGTATTGATGACATTGATTCATTTACTCTTTACAGCGCCACTTGCATGGATATTAAATCTTATTGACCACAGATGAATTTTAATTTCAGATTGGTGATAGATTTTTCCATCAGCTCTGATAGTATATTTGACTTTTTCATCATTAACCCAGGCAATCACACAGCACTGAGTTATTGCAATGAAACAAAAAGTGCACACTTCAGTTGGTAATTCTTTATAGATTTACAATAGGAACTTCATTAATGTCTCCAAGGATCACAAAAAATAACATTTATCTGCAAATAGGAATTTGGAAGATTAAAAAAAAACCTGGGAGAAATGCTAGGCTGATCTATACTGTAATGTGCAGAGTATTTTTAGTTCTTTTAGTTAGCTGAGACATGGCCAAGAAAGCAAAAACTGATTTTTAATTTCCACCATATCTTTGCTGTGTTACTACATTTCAGTATCTGTGTTTGTTTTTTTTTTTCTTTGCATAAATTTACTGATTAATGTTAAGTATTTTTTCAAGTCTTACACAGTAAATGTAATTACATCAAAATAAAACACGAATCTTTTTTATTTACTTAATTTATCAGTTGAGGTGAAGAGAGAGTTGAGTGAAGAAGTCCTTATAGTTAGGCAGAACAAAGATAATTAAGATTGGAGGAGAATGTGCATNGTTTTTTTTTTTCTTTGCATAAATTTACTGATTAATGTTAAGTATTTTTTCAAGTCTTACACAGTAAATGTAATTACATCAAAATAAAACACGAATCTTTTTTATTTACTTAATTTATCAGTTGAGGTGAAGAGAGAGTTGAGTGAAGAAGTCCTTATAGTTAGGCAGAACAAAGATAATTAAGATTGGAGGAGAATGTGCATCCTCTTCTAAGGAAGTACAAATACAGTTAAAGATTCATAGATTTATACTGTTGTGAATTTTAATGAAACAAATCTGTAAAACAGACTTATCTAGCAGTGACTCTGTTAAGTAAGTATTTGTAGGTATCCCATTTCAAAACACAGGTAAAACCATTCATCTTTATACTATGTAGTAAAAGGTTTGCCATTCTGAGAGAGTGGCTTATCCACTTGTCTTCTATGAATGTAAAGTTTAATATAACTTCAAGTAGGCGTCTAAATTGTCATTTACTTTTATCAGTTTCTTACTATGCCTTAGCAAAACATAAAAGTAATTTAGTTGCAATAAAAGCAGTAGATGTGATGAAGAACGTAGAACGTGGAAAAGAGAAGTAAAATTGGACTGAGCTTGCAGAGCTGACTCTAGGCACTTGGTAGATGCTAAATGCAGAGAAAATAGTGACAAGAGGTTTTTATTGGTTCCTGTCACTAACTATTAACTGTGTTGCAGCAGTCAATGATGAGGCAGATTGGGGAGGCTATTGGGGGAGAGATTATTGTTTTGTGTGGGATTTTTTTCCATTATAATATAATCTCAGAAAATGGAGTAAGTTCCCCTACCTGTTTTCAAAGGGGAATTGCAAAGCACCTAAACCCCACAAAACTGAAATAGGAGGAGACAAGTTGCTAATTCATTGATTTGTCAGATTTCTGGAGTTTTGGAAGCTACAAGGGCAAGTGCCAATAAAAGTCCTGTTTTGGGTGCTGTAAAGTTCTGAAGAATTTTACATTGGAGATACTTTCCAGAAAGCTGTGTGGCTTAGGGCCACTAATTGAACACATTCTGCTGCTGTGACAGAGTTGGTTTTAGCACATAGTTTTCACTAAATGTTAAAGCTCAATCAGTTTCCAGTTTGTCCTACCACTAGAAATTACCGATATAGCAGAATATTTGCAGCGGTTTCGCCTAAACTGAAGAGTCTGAGGCATGTGCGCAGCACTAAGCCACCTTTTTGTTCCGTATGTGAACTCACTGTTGTCCTAATGTAGTTTACAGGTTAATACCTATTGATGATTGGTGCAGGCAGGAAGAGCTGCATGGGCTATGTTTAAGAACTTGCTTTTTGATTTGAGGAGGCAAATGAAGCGATGTTGGCTGTCCTGGCCTTTTGCTTCCCCGAGGCGATTTGCACGCGTGAATTGTAACTTCATCGCTTGCTGTCTAGTTCAAAAGCAACTAGTTCGTTTTCTCTGAACTCAGTGCTGCTTGCCTGCGGAACGCAGCCTCTGCGTTTGTGATGTCCTCTGTGCCGTTGCATTTGAAGGGACTCTGTTGTCAAGAATACGCAGTGCTTCTTTCGGTAGTGGTAGTATTCCTGTAGTACTTTCTGTTTGCAACAGTGTTACCACCTAAAAGCGTAAATTTCCCACCAGTTGGCAGTTTGTGGCAACTGCTTGTCTCAGCTTCTCTACTTTTAAATAAAGTATGAGTTAGATTACGTCTCTTGGAGAAGATCTTAGAAATCTTCTAGTTTACATATCACTCAACAATTCCCTTGTAGTTACATAATTGGTGTTGTCTGTGTCCATAGTAGAAGATATTTGATGCTCATTTATTAAATATGCTTGCTGGCTGCTCCCTAATCTTTGTTCTGGACAGACAAATTACCTTTCTCATACTGAGCTTCAGCTCTGGGGAATTAAACCTCCAAGCCTCTACTACTTTAATTAGCTTGAAAGTGGGGGGTTGCAGTTACTAATAGACCTCAGGCTTTTAGTAACTTAGAGAAAGGGTGAAAAAAGAACTTCCTGGGAAGTGCAAAATGTCATTTAAAACCCATAAAAATCTAATATATATTATTTCATTTTGGTAATTGCAAACAGATTGTATTTGAAGAGTATGGATGATAATTTCTATTTTATCCACAAAAGTTTAGATTTTTATTGAGTTAGACACTTTTAATTATCACAATTCATTAACACCAGTGTGAAAGCACATGTTTGACTTCATACACTAAAATGTTTATGTAACATTAACTAACACACCAGATGAGGAATTTTAAACGGGGGGGAGGAAATCCTGAAATATCTATATTTAGCTTTTGTGCAATGCAGCACATTAACTGAAGTTGCCTTGGGAAGATACTGGCTGTACTTCTTATTTGCATTACACACTATTTCTTCCAATTATAAGATCATATTGCTAGCTTCTTCAAAGGCATGGCATAATGTTTCTCCCCTTGTGAAAGGGGCCCAGAAAAGCCACCTGATTGTCTATACAATGTGTTTCCAGAAAGTACACTTATTTGTTGTCTTTTTTCCCCTACATCTCTGCTCTTTTCAGTAGTGAAACTGCAGAAACTGTTTGCTTTTTCCTAGCTGAAGTTGAAACATTAGCAGCGTGAATGGATAGCGTAGAAAGCCTTAATCAAGTCACAGTTGGAAAGTAATGTAATAAAAAAGAGATTAGTGAATAAGGAAAAGACAAAAGCAGTCATGTTATAGTTTCCTATCTCAAATTTAGTACTCTAGCTAAGATACCCATTTTTATTTCTTGCAGGTCTGCTAAAAGGTCAGAGTAATGCAGAATGCGTGCCTTCATCTCAAATTTTGTTCATCACAGATGGATCCCATGTCTCCAAGTAGACAAGTCACCTTTGTAGCTAGCATCAATGCCAGCTCCATACCATTGCACCTTCTTTATTCTTGATTGCCCTTCCCACATTTATTGGTGTATTAAAATGACTGAATATGAACATTAAGGACTCCATGAACCTGGGCTAATGGGAGACTGTAGAGAAAATGAAAAAAGATCCCCCGGAGGACAGCGGGGGGGGAGGAGGGGGGGGTGGGTGAAAAGATGACTAATGAAGCTAATTAAAAGAAGCATTGAAATCTGCTTTCTACCCTCATTAACAATTAGCAGGGCACTGGCCAGTTTGTACCCTGTGTTTTACCTTAACAACATTCTATTTGCTCTTTGTATATTTAAGTGTTGTAAGGAAATGTGTTTCAATCAAAACGAACATGAGATAAAGATGTGGCTTTTGTGATATTCTATCACAAACACTTTTATTGTATCTCTGTAAAATACAATGTATGTATGCATGTAAGTGTTTTTGTCCTGATGTTGCTACTTCCCATGGCAAAAAAAAAAAAAAAGAAAAAAAGAAAAAAGTCAGGCTCATAGCAGCTACTGTGTAGAAATTTTCACCTACTTCTAATTTGCTGAATGAAGAAAAATCTTTTATTTGTGATATTTTCAGAGACATTTGCTCTAGTATGGTGTATTTAAATAATAAAAAAGTAAAACAAAACTGAATTGAGTATGGGTTTTAGAAGCTTTGTTTTCTTTTTAATACTTCACTCAAATCAGTATTCTGAAACTGTATCTTAGGTAGTTGCTACCTTACTGGTCAATTATCTTTATAAGTAGCTTTTTTGGTTTGAATGTTTTTGTTTTTTTTTCCTTATGCCAGTAATGAGTTTGTTAAACTACTTAACCGTCTTACTTCTGGCAGTGATACAGAGCACTACTTCAAAATGGCCTTTATTTTTATTGAGATTCTTAATTCTGGTAATAGCAAGTATGTTACCGTTGATATTGCAGTGAATTATGGTACACACGTAGGTATTGTGGTCTCTTTCTATGCAGTTCCTTTCTGCAGAATCATCTGTATTAAGGATGTGCATGTGTCTCTGGAGCGTGCAAGCATGAGAGTGTATGTATATACCATCAGAGGTCAAAGAATAATAAAATAAAACACCCACAAAAGATCTGTACCTCATGCTGAGCACTAGAATTGAGTATTCATAAAAAGGAATACAATAGCTATTCTGATCTGAGCTACATAAAGTTGCATTTGCTGTGGTAAAAGACTTAACTTTCCAACACTGATAATCTTGAGGAAAGAAAAATATGTTTCCTGGGCAATTTCTGAGTGCTACCTGATCTCAACCATGATCTGTTCTCTGAAAGCAAACAAACAAATGCCCCCCTACTCCTCCCCCCTTCCCCTAAAGCAACAAAGCCTCCCCATACCTTAGAAAAGCAGCAACTTCATTTAGTGGGTTTTTCCTGTCAACTGCTGGTGGTAGAGCTGTGCAGAATAATTTGGTGGAAATTCTTACTTTCCATCTTTGTAGCAAGAACAGTAACAGTAAGGCTGTGCATTGCATGCCTTCAGTCAGGAAACTGCAGGCACCTAGAATGCACCTCTGTTGCAATTAATAACAAATCAGTACTACCAACTGCTTGGCTTTTATAGGAGACCAGCACATTTGAAATACACCAGGATTACGTTTTCTTTTGCAGTTCTGTTTTTGAGAGGGTGTTCTCTTGGTTGTGGAGCGAGCTGGTCTCCTTGTTGTCATGCTGATACACAAAAAGCCGATTTATAGATTTGTCTGTCTAAACAACCAACAGCCAATTATTTATTTTTTTTTAGATACTACTTCTTGACCTCTGGTGTATTGGAAGTCTGCTGGATTTCGTTTTTTAACAGTTCAGTGCTTGAGGAAAAAAAATAGGTCTGTCTCGGAGAAAAGGAAATGTCAGCATCAGACAGTAAAGACAAAAGAATACTTGCATAACATACCAAGCAATAAAATGACAGAAGCTACGTATGACATAAAGCTATGTGTGCATTTAATTAAATGCACTTTATAGTTTTTACATAAGCTTTTTTGATCTAGCATTAACATCTTTAGGTGGAGTCCTGTAAATTGTGCTGCTTCGATATCTTTGAAAAGACACTTGAAGTTGTATGAATATAGAATTCAAGTATTAGACTGTAGGCATCTTTTCATACTCTCTCAGTATAAGCACTCGAGGTAGGTACAGCGTCTAAATCTAACATGTACAGATTTTTGGTTGTCCAATATAACCTAGAAGTGCTAAGAAGATAGCTAATAACTTCTAGTAAGTAATGTAGTGTAGCATTTAGTGATGTAGAGGTTGAAGTTCATTAACGGCTTAAAATAAACTATTATACGACTCGTTTGTAAAGCGCAGCTACCTTTTTAATAGCTTGCTTTAAAAGCATTTCTTAAGTTGCAGACCTATAAGATTACAAATGTCACTCATGTTAGCATAATCCACATGCAAGTGATGAAGCCTTTGCTTTGATGTGCTAAATTGGAGGAGGACTAATGGAGCTATGAATATACAATAGAACATATTTAAGTAGTATTCTTGCTTTAGGTAAAACACTTTCTTGAAACCAGAGGCATTTCAGACAATAAAACAGGCTCTAATGGGAATGCTGGGTGTGGGTAGAAGGCTACTGGAGACACTTAGCTTTGTCATTATGTGAAACATCACTTTTTTAGGAGATCTGTAAGGAAAAACACGTACTCGTTCACCTTTTATCACGTGCATTTGCTACGCTGAGGCTGAAATACACCCTCCGCATTCAGCGCTGCTGAAAAGTCATACAAATAATCATTCCCTAAGAGCTTCCCTGACTTTCAAAAATGAATGCTGTTGGAAAAGAAAAAAAAAAAAAAGAAAAAGGAAATATTACTAATCTGAACTCATCCTCGTGAACCTGGATAAAACGCTCTGTCTATGCTGCATCTAAACGTCTCAATCATATAAATTGTCACTCTTATTAATGAAGCAATTTTGTAAAAAGATTGCCCTCTAAATGGGTTTAATGTTTTTACCTATCCAGCTGTCTAGTTAGGAGATTTACGCAGCCTGGCAGGCAGTGGGACATTAAGCCTTTCCAAACCAAATTCTCTTTGCAACAAGATACTGTCTTTTCAGTCCTACGTGATTTATCTTTAAATATTTTAACAGGTTATGCAGTATCTTATGAAATATAAAATGAAAATGTCTTACCAAAATGAAGCCTACAAAGTTAAGGCACATCTTTAGAGTATTAACCTCACCCAGTTTGTCTCTCTCTCTCTCCCTGTTAGTTAACACTGATAAAATTTGCAGCATCTAATTTTAGGGTAAATGCTATTTAAAATAAAATTCAAAAGACGTTTTGGCATAGTGTGAGTTGCTATCAAGTACTGTCAGGCACTTCAGAAGCTCCATTTTTTAATCATTTTTTGATGGGTAGTTGTATGTCAAGTGTGAGGATTTTTGCCAGGCTCTACATTCTGAACAGCTCTATTAAATACAATCGAGATTGGAACATTTATGTGTGTACATACATATGTGTGTGTGTGTGTATATATATATATATATGTATATTTTAGGTATTATATATACTTATTTGTTTTGAAATTGGGTTCCAGGTCCAATTCCATTGCGTGAGCCTCCTGAACGTGAAGTACCAGATAACCATTGTTGCTGCTTCTTAATTTGAGTGCCAGGTGTATGCCTATTGTCAGTCCAGCTAAGCCACAGAGAGCTTATTGCAATTAAATAGCAATTTGTTTCTATGAAACTGCAATTAAAGTATTACTGATCAGCCATTTTAGATTGGCAGTGCTTTGGCTGCATGTTAAACAGTGAGGAGCTCGCAGCTTATTTCTACAGTTGGAGCTGCGAGTAACAGTGAAGTGTAGCATGCTCACCTATGTCCCTTGTCAAGTTGAAAGTATGAGTCCTCTGTGAAGCACTCTGATCTCATCACGAACATGCTGAGAGCAATGACAAGTCAGGGCTGATCTCTGTAAGTTGAACTTGCAACTTACAGGACCTGAAGTTATTACTGCTTTCTGTTCCTGTATAAGCAGGGATGTGTATGCTTCCTACAGGGGATGTTTTCGACTTCAGATTGATTCTGTTGAGAATGGACTGCAAGTTGTGGGCCGCAAGCCAATAACGTACTGCAGGTCCTGACTTGTTAGAGCTGTGTAAACAGGGCTCCTATATCTCCTTAATCACAACTAATAAAAGGCTAGAAGAAAGCAATCAATTACCTTCTAAGTTGTGGGTTGTTTTTTTTAATAAAGAGCAGTTGATCTGACACGAGTATTATTTTCACACTTGTACCACAGATCAGGCAGTTTAAAGCGCTCCGATCAGCTCACCTGTGCGCGTCTGGGGTTTGCTGGCGACTGCGAGCTTGCGACGTTCCTGCGAAGCCACAGCCTTCCTGCCCCCAAGCCTGGCAGAACCTGCCAGCCACTGCCCTGCCAACTTCGTAGCCATTCATGGTTGACTGGAAAGCTGAAATGTAAATTTTTGGTGCAAATTAAAAACTTGTTTGTAAGAACTCCAAGAGGAATTAACTTTGTAGTGGTAATTATATTTCTTAATTATCACTATATTTTAACAAAGTCTGAGGCATGTTAACTTTAGTTCCTGCATCTTTGCACAGTGAAGGCTGTAGACATCCTTGTTCCTTTGCCAGAGGCGATGACATCACACCTGTGGCATGCATGAGATAAGATACTTCATTTAGAAGCAGGTTCGTGTTTCTCAGAGATGGTCCTTGGGGAGGGGATGAAACAGCATGGGTCCTCGTTCTGAAGCGTGACCCATGGGTGCAGATGAGTGCCGCTGAGCAAACAGCATCCTCAGGTGGTAAATGGGCAACACCAGCACCTGCATGCTGGCTGAGCTCTGAGCAGCAGGACACTCCCAGCTGTGCAGGCTCTTAGCCTCTGGCAAACGGCAGGTAAAATGCCTGTGCTTAAACCTCAGTGAAAATGACCCAGCTGACGGTCAGTAATTCATTCACCTCCAGTAGATTGGTCGTGTGTCTGAGCCCAAGGCCTGAACAAAAAAAAATCAAATCTTGTTTACTGGAGACAGATGTGGCTGTATAGAGGCTCCCTCCCCCCTTCTCTGTGGGTTATCTTTTAACGAGTAGGGTTGTTTTTTAAAGTACTGCTAGCGTTTAGTTCATAGAAATGTTTGTGGTGTGCATGCAGGAGGCTGCATGGTTCAAGCAGGAGGTAAGAGGCTCTAAGATGGTAGCTGGAGATGTAAGCCTTAGTCCCGCCTGGTGCCTTACATTGGTTTTTTTGTGCCTGCCCACCTCTAGCTTGTCCGTTGAAGGACAAGCAAGGGCTTGGCACCACATGGCCTGGAGATTCTGTTGTGGTTTTTTTTTTCTCTAATGAGCTCTCTGTGCTTCTGTATTAAGAGCAACAAATTGGAGAATGACGGTGACCGGAAAGGCACGGGCAGAGGATGCCATGGTGAGTTTAGTCAGGTCAGGAAGAAAAACAAGTCCACTGTCTGTCCCTGTTATGGGGTGGTGCTTGAGGAATGTTATGTAGACTTTGAGCCCCTGATGGTCTAGCCCTGAGAAGATCCTGGTCTTTCAAACAGCAAAGCACACCCCCCCCAGAAAGGCTGGGAAAATCAATAGGTGCTAAGCAAGTTTTGAAAATTCTGAGCTTAAACTTCCATCACATTCACTGCTTTAAAGGCCACTGTGCCATTTTGTTCCCATGTGGAGTATCACTCTTTTATTCCTGTAGTCGTATTAGCTGGTTAAATCTGTTGCCAGCTGCATCATCTCAGCATACAAATGCTGAGCTTGAAAAAAATGATTTTTTTTTTTAAATGATTAAAAAGGTTTCTTTAAAAAAAAAATTGGTTACCTTTTTGGGATTTTTTTTACTCACTACTACTTCAACTAAAACAAAGCAATCTCAACAATGTTGTTGAAAGCGTCCTTTAAACCGTAGCATTAAAGCCAAAATTAAGCTTGAGATATTGTTGCTCCAAAGGGAATTTTTTTTTTTGAGAGAGAGAGAGAGAATGAGAGAGAAAGAGAGTGAGCATGTGTGTGCTGTGCTGGAGAGAAAATAGTTGGGTGAACATTGCCATGAGGGAGGGAGCCTTGCTACCGGGCACAGTGAGCTCGGTGGCATGAGAGCCCTTCCTTGGCAGCGGTGAGCAGTGAGTAGTCCCCTTTGGTGTTCATCATGTCCTTCACTCTTAAGGGAGTGGTAGCTGTCGGGCAAACTAAAGTTCTCCATGTGCAGCCAGGTTCCTCTGCAGCTAAAGCAGCTGATGTTTCTTTCTCACACTGTTGGAATACTCGGTTAATTACATTTTGAAATATCCATATACTTTTCCTCTTAGGGGATCTTAGAAGCAAGCTTTTCGCTAACAACTTCTGTGGTTCGCCGTAACCTCTCAGAATAATCATCGGTTCCATTGAACTTATGCCAGTTGTTTTGTTAAACTAAATTGAGAGAACAGGGCCTACATTAATTCTCCAAAGGCAAGCGATTGCCCTGTGATTTGGGGAATCTTGATTGCTTATAGAGAATAAATAAACAAGGCGGATATTAACTTTATACCTGACTTCAATTTCTTTGAGTGGTGGAGGAATGTCCAGTAGGAGGAAAAGAATTCCAGCTAAAACTCATAAGCCAGCCATTATTAGCCTAATTTTATTGCGCTGTGAAATCATCAGCTGCTTACAGAAAACAAAGGGGCAATGAATGAACGGATGCAGATTTGTGTTTTGTTCTTAGAAAAAAACCCTTACGATCAAACAGTCCCTGAAAGACTAAGCTGATATGCATCCCACTTATTTTTGGGTATCCTCTGATACTCGTTCCACTGATGTACTTGATAGGTAATTATATCTCTACTCCACTCTGCTGAGAGACCACCCGGAGTACTGCATCCAGTTCTGGAGCCCCCACTACAAGAAGGATGCAGACGTGCTGGAGCGTGTCCAGAGAAGGGCCATGAGGATGATCAGAGGGCTGGAGAACCTCTGCTATGAGGACAGACTGAGAGAGTTGAGGCTGTTCAGTCTGGAGAAGAGGAGGCTCCAAGGTGACCTTCTTGTTGCCTTTCGGTATCTGAAGGGGGCCTACAAAAAAGCTGGGGAGGGACTTTTTAGGCTACCAGGGAGTGACAGGACTGGGGGAAATAGAGTGAAGCTGGAGATGGGTAGGTTCAGACTGGACGTGAGGAGGAAGTTGTTCAGCATGAGAGTGGTGAGAGCCTGGAATGGGTTGCCCAGGGAGGTGGTTGAGGCCCCATCCCTGGAGGTGTTTAAGGACAGGCTGAATGGGGCTGTGGCCAACCTGATCTAGGGTAGGGTGTCCCTGCCCATGGCAGGGAGGGTTGGAAGTAGATAATCCTTGTGGTCCTTTCCAACCCTGACTGATTCTATGATTCTATGATATCAGCCACATCCAGATGCTGATACCAAGCAGTAGAAGATTGCAGTGTTTTGCCATGGAGCTTATACCCCATGTTACTGAACTCTCATCAGACTTGGGATCTGCAGCAATCATTCAAAAGCTGTACTTGGTATTTTTGTGCTTATGCCACATTTAAAAATTATTATTCTTGCTTCATCAGTTAGTCTTTTTAGCTGCCTTGAAAAAAAAAACCCACATTGCAAATGAGCTACTATTCTTACTCGTTGTTTTAAGAAGGGTAAGCACTGAAGTATTCAAATGGAACAGATTATACCTTTAATTACATCCAAACAGGATGCTGAGCTGATTTTTCTATTTTCCGTTTAATTGCTATAGTTCAAAAAGATATTGCAAATTTGTAGATGAATTATTTAAGCATAGCCTTCTGGCCTCTGTGTTTATGAGACAGACCAAAAGGGGAAAATGAAAAGAAACAGTAATTTAAATGGGAAATTTGTCACTTTCTTCTCTAAGAGAGAAGTTTGAATAAAACATCTTCAGGGAAATGTTTTAGCTGGATGGATATTTTATGCTTTCTGGGAGCATCTTGGGACGCCATGGGATTTGTTTGTATCCCACCAACCACACTGAGTACCTTACTCCTGAGAGAAGCCCCATCCATCTCCTGCTGTGGGTAGTCAAAGTGCTGTTTCTTCTCTAACCTGCCCATCGGTGGACGTGTTGCTTCACAGCTGCGATCCCAACTAGCTGCCTTTCTCGTGGGTATGTCTGATCTCCGTTCTCCTACATGCAGAATGAGAATAATGAAAGCAAACACAATTCATCACTTCTTAAGCTAAATAAATTTCCATTTTTTTTTGCATGTGCATGTGTATATATCATTTGCTGTGTATGTTTAGAATATGTGCTGTGACATTACGGCCAGTGATAAATCCTCCTCCCTTAGTATATGTGTTATTTGCTGCAACATTAAGCTCAGTAAGAATTTTATATGTAACTGGTACCAAAACTAAATATATTGTGGAATTGATGCACAGTTGTAAACAAGAGCATAACTTCCTGCTTCACTACAGTTGAAGGTGGCAGCTTGTGTGGCAAGTCTTTCGTAAACAGTTGCAGACTTTCCAAAGAATAAGCCAGTTAATTACATTTTTAATGATGTTTTTAGAAAATAGGATTCTTGAGGGGGGGGGGGGAAACTCCTATAACAGCAGCAACAACAAAAAAGTAAACCTAAAGCTTGTACAGTATAAAGAAATGCCATATTGTGCTGGGTCCAGGGCTTTTGCTCCCATCTCCTTTTTTTCCTTCTACTGAAGTTGCCTATGTAGAGTACTGTTTTTTTCCTAACTCTCCTGTGAATACATAGACAGATGACACTGGCACAATCTATTTAATTTTTCTTTTCTGTGGATTATCTTATTTAATTTTTTTCAATAGTGCTAAGTATGTGCTACCCACTTAGAGAGTTGATGCAGTGCACAGCAAAGCTCAAGATGTCCTCTTAAAACACAAAGCTTATGCAAGGCCGTGACACAAGTAGGCTTTAAACGCTGGCAGCGTTGGCAGCTTTGAAGGGCTGATATGATATAGCCTTGCTGACACATCGCAGGTTACAAGGAGAGATTCAGGGAGAAACTGAACTAGCTGGAGTAAGTGTAGTACACAACTTTTATTGATGAAGTTCAGGGGAAAGAGGCACCGGGGGCAGCTGTATTAATCCCATAATAACTTGAAATATAATCAGTACATTGCTGCGGGGATGGCTATGAAGGGAGGGAGATGGAGGTCTCAGGGTTTAAGTTCACAGGCTTTCCCAGTTCATTAAAAAGTGAATCAATCAGAGGAGCAGGCTGGCTTTTCAAAGGGCTGGCAGTTGTGAGCGGGCTTCGGACGTTGGGAGGCACGCAGATGGTGTGCTCGTCCTCACGCAGGGGCTGCTGGAGCTCAGCAGCCATCCATTTAAGGAGACGGCTGTGTTTTACCCTGCTGAAGCTAGTAAAATGTGTTATAATGTGCTGGGGGAGATTCTGGCTGGATTTTGAGAACTTAAAAGCTAGTCAGTGTTGGTGCTATGGGCCACGTAAAGGTGATGCTGATAGATGTTTATAATGGGGGGGGGGGGGAAGTTTTGTTTCATAATTTCTACAGTGATGGTTTAACCAGCAGGCAAATGGGCAGAAGGAGTCTGCCTACAGGACCCCTCTTTGTAGGCAGCTGGTATAATAATTAGCTCATTACTATTAATTTTTGCCATCCCTGGACTGATCAGTGATGTATCAAAAAACTCCCAAACAAACAAAGCCCAAAATACCCAAACAAGTGAAATTCGTATACCTGGATCTGGCGTTTCCTTTTGATGAAGCTGGTGCACATGCACAGATCAGGGAACATCCTCAGAGAGGGAGCTTACTCACACCCACAGGCACGCAGAGATTTAGGACAGAATGCCCTATATTTAAACAGGACTCATGACTTTTTAATTACTGCACAGTGCAACAGAACTCAGTGAGAACACAATAGTTGTCCAGGCTGGTGCACTATGATTGCTCACCAGCAGTATGGGAGACCATACAGTCAGTGGTCTGTAGTTCACATGACAACGACTACCCACCAGAGGCACAGGTAGGACCACTGACAGACAGCATTTCCATATAGAATCATAGAATCGGTCAGGGTTGGAAGGGAACACAAGGATCATCTAGTTCCACCCCCTCTGCCATGGGCAGAGACACCCTACCCTAGATCAGGTTGGCCACAGCCTCATCCAGCCTGCCCTTAAGCACCTCCAGGGACAGGGCCTCAACCACCTCCCTGGACAACTCATTCCAGGCTCTCACCACTCTCATGCTGAACAACTTCCTCCTCACATCCAGCCTGAACCTACCCATCTCCAGCTTCGCTCCATTCCCCCTAGTCCTGTCACTCCCTGATATCCTAAAAAGTCCCTCCCCAGCTTTTTTGTAGGCCCCCTTCAGATACTGGAAGGCCACAAATGGAAGGCCATATGAACTTCACCCCTTTGTTGAGGAAACAGCATGGAAAGCTGCGTCATGTGGATGGCTGATACAGGCTGGAAAACACCCATGTTAGAAGGCAAGGGTATCAGACCTGATAGTTCTTTAGAGGGAAGTATCTTCCTTTGTGGACATCTTTTCTGGAGTGCAAGTCCAAATCTTCATCAGCTTCCAACCAGCTCATCCTGTCCCTGCTTAGACTCTCAGCGTTCTTGGATGTTCACAGCAGGCTGAGCCCTCAGGCTAATGAATAGTTCCGCTGATTGCTGGAGGGCTTTGGAGAAGCAAAGAGACATACTTTGTCAGTATTAGACTTAAGAGAGGCAGGGCCATTTTGGCCAAGGTTTGCTTTCAAATATTTTTTCCTTTCAAAGATAATTCTAACAATATGAACAAACTCAATGTACCGATTACTCTTCCAGTCTTCAAGGCAAATGCATGGCAAGGGCATGCTTCAATCCCACCCGCCCAAATTCACTGCACATTGTTCTGGCCTAACAAAAACTTTCTTCAAATATGCTTAGCCACTGCCTGAACTCCTCCATACCTCTGTGACTTAAAGCACACAGCAGGCTGGCTCCATGTGTCCTTTGTTGCATTCATAGGTTTTCCCACGGACTACCCCAAGCTACAGCCCACAGCTAATGAGTAGGAAGTGTACTTTCTGGCTTACTTTTAAAATTTTATTGTTTAGCATCAGTTTCTCTCCAAAATTATGCATGTTCTAAATATTAACTTTCTTTTCCACTGTCCTTCATCCCAATGCCCAGCCTTGCTTGTAAGTCAGTCTGCTCTGAGGACTCATGTTCAAACAGATTCAGCTGCAACGCTGGGAGCTGGCACTGGCATGGGGCTTGGGGCAGTTGTAGTGGCATGACCTGCTTTTACTGAATCAGTTCCAGTTCAACAGAAATGGGTCAGGCTACCTTCAGCCACATTGATCTGGAGCTTCCTAAGATCTCGCCACTTTGGCAAAGTAGAAATTAAAACAGCTGGAGGATAACCTCAGAAAAGCAGAGATATCACTGGTGTCTCCTTCACACCACATACGCCCCCTGCTAGACACATCAGGTATCCTCACACCTTCAGCACAGCTTCTCGGGTAGGGAGGGTGTGGGAAGAAGTGCTAGAGGAAGGGCAGTGCAGCTCAACTGTATATAGTGGCTCCTGGCTGTCCTGGCCAGTGCGAGAAAGCACACTCAGCACTGGGAGGGAGAACTTGTCCAATTGTTCGCCATAGTGCTGTCACCTTACCAGAGGTTCACGCCATCTCTCCTCCTGGGAGCCTACAGAGCATGACATAAAGATATGCTCTCTGACATCCTGTGATGGTGAATCCCCTGATTATACATGGGTCCTTTCCTCCCTCCTGGGCTAGATCTGTCTTACACTGGCCCTCATCTGGGAATGTCCTTGAGTGTGTGTCACGATCAGGCTACAGCTCCCAGGGCTTTGTTGAATTAAGAGTCATGGCTCTGTATTAGCACCACTGGCAGAGAGGGAAGCCCAGTCCCAAGCACCAAGGAGCAAATTAGGGGCTGGAGGTCCCAGGCAGAGCCCGGGCACCCCACCCTTGTAAGCCAGGACTTGAGAGTTTGACAGGTGCCTAATCTAAAAAAAAACCCTGCCTGGTATGGTGCAGGAGATGCAAAATG
>WAAF01009778.1:0-115000 GCA_013400475.1 Tricholaema leucomelas | reverse complement strand
AAGTAATTTCCATCAGCTTTCCAGAAAGTCTTCTCTGAGATCAGATGTTCAACACAACCTGCCTTGAGCTTCCATTTCAAAGTGCTAAGTACCTATAAAAGAGAAATAGAGGCATTTACCCTACCTTTGTGATTGCTCTGTGGTATCATAGGATGTGTTACAGAAGTGCAAAGTGCAGTTATTTGTGAGAAGTGTTGAATGCCTGGGGAAAACAAACAGCTGGATGGCTACACCACCTACTTGTGCTACTCAGTGCTCACCTTCATGTCAGAAAATAAAGGATCACAGGATGTCAGGGGTTAGAAGGGACTCAAGGAGATCATCGAGTCCAACCCCCCCTGTCAGAGCAGGATAGTACTACCTAACACAGATTACAGAGGAACACATCCAGATAGGCCTTGAAAGTCTCCAGAGAAGGAGACCTCACAACCTCTCTGGGGAGCCTGTTCCAGTGCTCTGTGACCCTTACAGTGAAGAAGTTCCCCCTTGTGTTGAGGTGGAACCTCTTGTGCTGCAACTTACACCCATTGCTCCTTGTCCTATCCCAGGGAGCAAGTGAGCAGAGCCTGTCCCCCAGCTCCTGGCCAGCCCTCAGATACTTACAAACATTTATCAAATCTCCTCTCAGTCTTCTCCAGACTAAAAAGCCTCAAGTCTCTCAGCTTCTCCTCATAAGCCATGCCCTCCGGTCCCCTAATCACCCTCATCGCTCTCTGCTGGGCCCTCTCCAGCAGATCCCTGTCCTCCTTAAACTGGGGAGCCCATAACTGAACACAGTATTCAAGATGAGGTCTCAGGGCAGAGTAGAAGGAGAGTAGAACCTCCCTTGATCTGCTGGACACACTCTTCCCAATACACCCCAGGATCCCACTGGCCTTCTTAGCCACAAGGCTGTGTTGTGGTTAACTTGTTATCCACCAGGACCCCCAGGTCCCTCTCCACAGGGCTGCTCTCCAGCAGTCACCTCCCAGCCTGTACTGGTGCAGTTTATTATTCCTCCCAAGTGCAGGACTCTGCACTTGTCCTTGTTGAACTTCATCTGATTCCTCTGTGCCCATCTCTCCACTCTGTCCAGGTCTTTCTGGATGGCTGCACAGCCTTCAGCTGTATCAGCCAAGCCTCTCAGCTTGGTATCATCAGCAAACTTGCTGAGTAGACACTCTGTGCCCTCATCAATGTCATTGATGAAGATGCTGAACAGGACCAGACCCAGCACTGATCCCTGGGGCGCACCACTAGTCACAGCTCTCCAGCTGGACCTGGCACCATTGATCACCAGTAACCAGTTCCTAACCCACCTCACTGTCTGCTCTTCCATCCCACACTTTCTCAGCTTGCTGAGGATGTTTGAGTGGAACCTGATGCATAATTTACTGTACTGTGAAACATTTACCATGGATAAATTTCGGCCCATGGAAAAGGGCAAGCATATTTTTTTTCTGGGACAAAAGTACCTCTTGTACCAAACTTAGAAGCCAAAAGCTATCAAAACAAAATCAGAGGAATGTTGTGAGTTGACAAACAGAATTTTCCATTGACACTGAAAATATATTTGCAGTTAAAAAAAGTTATTGCACTTTTCCCTGATTTAAAAAACTGCTTAGAACACCAGAAACATGAGAAAAAAAATACTTTCTCACCTTGGCCAGATGCTGAAGAATCCACTCCAGAATGGGACTCCAAAAATGGAAGGTGGAGTAAAGCATGGTTGCACTGCTACTGCCATTCAATGTCTCCATCCTGCTGCTAAATCTTAGATTCTCTTTTTTTTTGCAGTATCTCACTATTTACTAAGTAGCCTGAGATAAATACGGTGCTCTAACCTCTATTTCCACTATCTTCGGGGAGATTTACCTGCCAGTCCAGGCTGTCCTTTTTGGCATTAAAAGTTGAACAAAGTTCTCCTCATAGTATTGGAGTTTATTAGTCTGCAGTGCCCCTTCCCTTGACCTGCTGGGACTTTGCTTTTGCTAGTGCTTCTGTCAGTCCTTGCCCTTCTGTTTGGGGCCAGGAAAGGTCTCAGTCTCCAGACACTTAGGCCAGAATCAAGACTAATAATTCATTTTGCATGCACCATCAAGCAGCAGTTGTCTTTAAACTGTTGATCCAAGGCAAGGTACAGGTCAGTGGTACCTCTCCCACATGTACAGAAGGATGGCAGCAATCTGTAAGACAAAACCCCATGGATGAGCAGCAAGCCAGGTGTCTGAAATGGCTTTGAGGCCAGGGAACTGCCCCACAAGCCAGCCCTGTTGATGGACAGCTGTGACAGACATCAAAACACCTGTAAGTTATTATCGCTACAGCCCATCAAAAAGAGATATGAATAGTTTTGTGTTAGCTGGGGGTTTTGTCACAAAGGTTTGGGCTTTCTTTGATTTTGCTCCTCTGGATGTGTGTAGTGGCAACTTTTCACCTTTTATGTAACATTGCAACAGACTGAAGCTTGCCTGGGTAGTGGCGACACTGTGCAGCTTCTGCAGCAATGCCCAACACAGGAAAGCAAATTAACCCAGGGAAGTAGGGATGTTGTCTCACAAACCCTGGAGAGCTTGAGTTTAAATCCCTCCCCCTCACTCTCTTCAGGCCGTGCTACTCCCTACAAACAGCAGAACTTTGGTCTCATCTTCATGCTTACCCAAGGTCCAGGAACAGATTCCACTTCCCTTTGCTGGACCACCCCAGCTGGGAAGTGATGTGGGAGTTTTGATTTGGTTGACAGATGCATTACCAGCTAAAATTCAGAGGGGAAAACATTTGTCTGCCAAACTTAAGGCTTTTGTTGGGTTGATGGAAGTGCTTAATCTTGATCCAAATTTATTTACATGCAATTTTATGAGTATTGCCACATATGTTGTCTCCTTCTCCACCTCTAGATACTCTTAAAAACAAGCTGAGAGGTCACCTGCAGACAAGGCATGGTGGGGTGCTCAGTGGCAGTTATTGTGGGGCTTAAATGTACTATATTAGGCTTCATACCTTCAGTGGGTCTAAAAGCATCTGTCTCAAAACAGGAGTCAGGACAGGGCTCAGAAACTGGATGACAGCGGAGTTTCACTTGTGGCTATGCAAAGCTCTGCAGTCACTCCCTTCCTTGTGCCTCCCTTCCCATTCAAGGCAGCACAGGAGGACTGTTGTGCTTATGAGATGCTTACCACCTCTCACACTTTGGGGACATAAATTCCAGGAAAATGCACACCTACAAAAGTGGACATGAAAAGTCACCATGCAGACCCTGGTTACAGTTGGCCTGCATCCCATTCTATCACTTCTTCAGACTAAGGAGTAGAGGTGAGTGGCAACATTGGTTGCCCTCTGCCCCCTACCCCATAAGGGACTTGACTTGGTAGTGAAGCCTAAAATGTAAAGGAGGACACTGTTTTCTGGACAGGCAGTCTTTCTTTCTTTCTTCCTTCCTTCCTCCCTCCCTCCTCTTTTCTTCCTTCCTCCCTTCCCTTTTGTTCCTTCCCCTTTCTTCCTCCTTCCCTTCCCTTTTCTTCCCCCTTCCCTTCCCCTCTTTCTCTCTCTTTCTCTTTTCCTTTCTCTCTCTCTTTCTCTCTTTTGTGAAAGTCAGTAATCATAGAAATAATGTAGTTGGATGACCCATAGTTTACTACCTTGGACTCCCCTTGCTTGTGTATTTCTAAAGGTAACAACCATAGATGAAACAAACTCTGTAATAGCAGTAACAGGATGTAGCTGTAACAAACCTGCCAAAGTTCATAAACAAACACTCATCCATTTAATCACTAATTATTAATCCGGGTCTGATCTTCAGTTACTCAAAATGAGCCGTTTAGAAAGTGAGATTTGTTAGTCTAAAGTAATGTTAAGATGTGTCCAAAAGTAATGCATTGGTTTACTGTAGAACAATCCATCTGTTATTATAAGAAAATTAAGACAGGAAAAAATAAACCTTCTCCTATGAAATCAGCCATATGAGAGAAGAATCCTTTTGAACCTCCCTCTCTACATTCATCCCCCTCCCTGGAAATCTCAAGCTGAGTGCCAAAGGAGACAGAGATACAGTAATGTGCAGCAGTGCAGCCTTCACCATATTCCTGCCCCTGTGAAGCAGAAGCATTACAAAATGGATGGACAAGAAAGAAATTACAGATTTGCTACAGATATCTGCTGCTTAGTGCCTAAAAATCTAGTTAAGTGGCCTCCCAATCTGCCTATGGAAATGAGTCAACAGAAGAACCACTTCTGACCTGCTTGAAGGTTTTTAGCATCATCTCAACTCTTCTAGAAATTAAAACCTTTCCATGCTAATAATTTTGTATTGAGCTTTAGTTCTTGGTTTGTTGTTGTTGTTGTTTTTTCCTAATCAGAACTGTGTGTTTCAGAATTGCCAAATGACTGGACAAAGCAGTGTTAAAAATTCAACTGCACTAATTACTAGCTGAGCAGCATGAAAACCTCTGAATAAATGTCAGTCTAGGAGATAAGCTCTTATCTTAATCTAATGACTCCACAGACTTAATTTGTCAGGCCAGCCTAGTTGATGAAAAACAGGTTCCTATTCTCTAGCCTTAGCAGCCTCATCTCTCCAAATCTTTGAAGTTGGATAGTAATACCATCAGTGTCATCCTGTAAAAATCTTGTGACCAAGCCAAATTAATTCCTATTGTCCTGTTAAACTAACAAAAGTTGTTTCACCACAGGCGAAAATTAAGTGAATTTATTTTTAGAGTTGTTACATTCTGGCATAATCATTCTTGGGTCTCCCCTCCTCCCCCCCAAACAATGTGTTAATATTTGCAGTGCTCTTTCAGCATCAGAAAGCCAAGTGTTTTTATCAGGTCTCCAAAGAAAGCACCGTGCTGTCCCAGGACAGTTCCTGCAGTCCGGACAAAGCACGCAAGTGCAAACGTGTGTGCGTGTTTATTTGTGTAGAGAAGAGTAATTCTGAGCTCGGGCAATTATTTTGATCTTAAGAGATCATTTTAGGTTTCCAAAGTTCTTTTCTAAAGAAGCATTTGATGTGTTTAGAGCTAAATGCACAAATGTTCATACTGTTTGGACAAAGTGGATTAACAAACAGAAAGGAAAAGAACTTGTCTGCAGTCAGTGTTTCCAGTCCCCTCGTCTTCAGCTAACCCTCCTGACAGGAACCTGGCAGGCCTTTTTATGCCCAGTGCCCCATTTAAAGGGATACCATTTATGCATGGTATTCTTTATCCCCATATTTAAACAGGGATATGCTTGGGTTTGAGGAACTTTATTCTGCTGCAAGAGTACAAGGTAAAAAAACCACAAAGCAACAACTTGAGGAATATAATAGGGTTAAGATGTGATCTACTGAGGCAAATCAGAGAGGCCAGGGGTCAGTCCTGCCTGCTGCTCTGGACTGTGTTGACATTAACATTATTAACTTTATCGACATTAAACATATTGAGCTGGATACTTGTGCTGTTGTACTGTGTTTTATGGCAGTGCAGCTCACTCACTTCAACAGCATTTCACTGTCATACAACCAGTAAAATGAAGTGGAGAATCTTCCACCTTTTTCTAGGAGGAAAGTTCCTCAGGAGGAAGTTCTTTATAGTGAGGGTGGTAAGACACTGAAATGGGTTGCCCAGGGAGGTTGTGGATGCTTCCTCCCTTGAGGCGTTTAAAGCCAGGCTGGATGAGGCCTTGAGCAGCCTGCTCTAGTGGAGGTGTCCCTGCCTATGGCAGGGGGTTGGAGCTGGATGATCCTTGAGGTCCCTTCCAACCTAAACCATTCTATGATTCTATGGTTCTAGTACTACTTCAAAGTCCCTGGTGCTCAGAGCTGATGCTTCCAAAGGTCACTTTCCTCCCTGGGCTACCAGGAGTGCAGAGGCAGAAGCAATACCACTTTTGTGCAGCACAGCTCATTCTGGGATTTCACTGTCTGCCTGTGAGCACCTTCCAGGATAATATGGAGTTGACCAGTTGGTTAGGTCATAAATATGTGGCTGCTTGGGTGAGAACACTGCCTCCTCTCAGATCTGCAAGGTAGGACTGCAAGACAACTGCACAGATCATGTGCTGGCACATCTCTCAAAGTACTCAGGAGTTGCCCCACTTATATTGTATGCTTTAAACACTGTTATGTGTCAGCATCTGAGTCCTCCTAGGTGTAATGTGAGTTGGGTCCAACAGCATAGCAGCCACAGCCTTCGAGCCCCTGCAAGCAGGCCATGTCGCATAGCAGTGCTCCTTCACCTGCAGCAGTGCAGATCCTTGGAGACATGGAGACTAGGAAGCAAGGTAGGAAGCTTTGCATCTAACAAAGCCTTTAAACTGGAAAATGTAATTACTCCAGCTTGATTGGTTCTACATGTGATGTATACAGTGGTATCTTGTAACGTCCTGGCTAGCACATCACACTGCTTATGGCATTTTCCTGTCAGTTGAGGTCTGTAAAACATTTTCCTTCCTTTTTCACCCAAAGCTGTGCAAAGGAGTAGAGTTTGCAGAGTAGCACCATGTAACATGCTTGGGGTCCCAAGTGTGACCCAAAAGGACGGAGCTGCTGGATCAGTTAGAAGAGATTTTCATGGATATTTGAGAACCTCTGGATGTAAATCAGTGCCTATTTCAGATTTTTAAAGCTTAGAGGCTCCTTGTTGCAACTGGGAGTTGGGAACACACGTGATTTTGAAAATCTCAGAGCCTGAAATATGTTTAAGCACTGTTGCCTACTGCTTCCTTGGAACAAGACAAACAAACTCTTTGAATGCACTGAGCTTCAGTGAATACCTATCTGACCTTCTAAACAGTAATAAACATTTGGTGCACTGTCTGCAAGCTTGAGGCCTCTTCTGGCCAAAGCCTAAATTATATCCATTGATTTTATCATGGAAGTGATGGTTCGCTCCTGAACATGCCAAATTCATTTATGTTAGGTCTATGGTACCTGGAATGGTTCTTTTTTTTTCCATAAGAATGAATGGATCATCATTCCTTCCACTCTGAGTCAGTTTAAATCTACAGGCCATTCCCAACACAGCTGAAACAGAAAATGAACAAGTTGAAGTGAAATTTTCAAAGTGACATTTGGATCCCCTCTCTCTGATGAAATGCCACCTATTGATCCAGTCAAATGACTGCAGTCTCCATGGGTCCATTCTGCAAAGCCTCCTTAACTGGCTTATTACTGCAATTCTTCAGGTGCACTGTGACTGTCTTTCAATAGAGGACAGGTGCCAGCTAATCAAGTGGAAAAACAAAAACTCCCAGAGATTAAATCCTAGTCCTGGTGAAATCTATGATAACATTACCATGGAAATTAGTAGCCACTTGTATCTTAGGATATTAGTTCAAGTTTGAGTTCCCATTTGAATACTGACTTCCAGATCTACATGGTGGGTTTGATTTGAAATATACTCATTTATCATCCTTTCTCTAGTAGCTTGAGCACTGAGAAGGGTGGCTCACATGGGAGCTGTTCCCTCTAGGGGAACTCCAGCTAGCTTGGATCAGACTGCTCATGCTCTGAGAGAATCTATGGTTTTATGGCTCCCTTCATACTATACTCCCCACCACTTGCTTCTATCATTCCACTGTACAGAAATTACTTGCTGTGGTCTGCAAAGTAGCCCTGCTAAAGGAAACTGGTCCTTTATGTGAAAATGCTGTGACTGTTGATTGGAGGGCCGTAGACCCAGATCAATTTTCCTAGCAAAGGGCAGTAATGCTTATCTAAATACAAAAAGGAGCCTGTCATGGTGAGATACAAAACTATGTGGTTAGCTGTCAGACTCAAGACTGGCCTTGATGAAGTATAGTGCCAACCAGCCAATAATGAACTATAAAGTCCATTGCGAAGCTGCAACAAGCTGGGGTCACTTGGTCTGGCTAAGTGAAGTTCAAATGCTGTCACCACCACTGGAGGCATGACAACCATAATCAAAAAGAACAGTATTTTGTTCTTGATTTGTAAATGGAGTATCACAGTTCATACACCTTGTGTGCAGGTGCATGGCAGTGTGTGCTAATACGCTTGCCTTTCCTTGCCTTGCCTTTAAAGGGCCTCTGACTATAAAAGTTAATAGCTTTGATGCAGCATTCCTAAAAGGAAGTGTTTTGTCAATTTTGCTCTAAGTGTTTGAGCACACCAGTCTTATTTCAATATGTCAGATAAGAGAAAATCATGTTGTCTTATATTTATGATTTATCACTCCCATCTTAACACAGGAGATGTTTGGAGAGCAAACTAACTCTTCAGTTCGTGATTTGTTTTGTTTTTTTTTTATCCATCTAAGCCTTGTCAGGCAAATCCATAACACTTCTTTACCAATGCCAAATCTGTTGGGAAATCGGTGGGGAGACACATCTGGAACGCACTGAGATGATATTTAACTAAGTCATAGCTTATGTGACCTAAAGGGAGGGCAGAGATATGAAGACAGGCAAGAAATGGAGACAAGTTCATGCATAGCTGAGGTCCATGCTACTGCACAGGTCAAGGAGAGCCACACTGCCACACCTGGGGGAGCACTAACAACTGCTATTTCATGTGTCCCGTGGACTCATTTGTGATTCTTTATCTGAGACTGGAAAAATTATGAGCCAGGACCCTTAAGTGACTAAGAGAACCACAGAAAAGCAAAGAAACTTCTAGTGAATAAAGAACAGAGTGCAAGCTATTTGTTTCAAGGTAAAAGGGTCCAGATCACCTCAGGAATTTGGGTGCTTAAGTGTCTTTGTTTAGGATCCCACCCAAAAATGCCTTTGATGACCAGTAGCACCAAAACAAACAGAAGAAAAGAACCCGATGTCTGGGCAATTCTACCATCTGGTCACGACTGCTTTTCAAGCAGACATGCTCGGGGCCAAAAGTATCAAACTGTTTGGGTTACTCTCAGTTATTCCAAAACACGTTGCATGGTGCTATATGCAGTGTGCAAGACAGAAAACGCTGTTCTTTGTGGTGATTCTTTGCTGTTCACCAAAGCTGTTCTTTGTGGTGATAACGACTTCCCCGTCAGATGCTCTCCTTTCATTTTGGCCCTGCTAAACATACGCCAAAGATTTTCCACTTCTCCTGTTTCAAACGGAACCTCCACCCACAAGTACCAACAACTGTTTCCTCTGGTCTTTGCAAACTGTTACGGGCTCAAACACCTTCCCTGCACTCTTTGGGAGAAGAGGCAGATAATATAGGGAGCAGTAGAGCTACACTGATTCCTGGGACTAACAGTAAAGGTACTCAGTTAGTACTTAGCGGGGGGGCTCGGTTTGCTTGCAGAGTCCTGTGCGTCTTTTCTTGCGATCAAAGTAACTGTGAGAAATTGTGGTTTTCAATTCATTTTTTTTTGCATATGGGAAGGAGGACGGCTTGGTGCAATAGCTGTTTAAAAATACTTCAAAAGAACTTGAATCAGTTCATGGCTGCACTACATACAAATTAAAATAATTGATTTTTGGCAGCCTTTTAGGAAGATCTATAAATTAAAGGGATCACATTTCTGATACATTTTGGGGGACTTTATTTTATGTTGACTTTCAAAGTGTCCTCCCAGAGCTGGAAGTCAGCCACTAAACCAAAAAGAGCTTCTCACTTTCGTTTGAGCTGCCCTTCTGTCAAAGGAGTCACCGGGTCTCCTTCAAGAGTGCCTATGGTCACAAAGGGTCCTAGACCCATGCCCGTCCTGCCCCCTTCCCTTTTAATTTCTGCTTTGAGAACTTCACATTACGGAATAGAAACTTCCCCAAACGCAACAAGAAGCAGCCCCCAGGGGAGTTAGCATGTCTCCTTTTATCTCCATTAGTAGAAACCGATACCCTTACCGCGTTTGTGTTGCACCTGGGCTGTCCCCATTCTATGTGCTGATGGCACCGGGTTCAGCGCTATCTGCGATGACCTAAAAATAGCACTCAATTAACATTGCACTTCAAGAATTGGAAAATTTCCCAGAAGTCCAGTCTTTTTTTTTCCCCCTTTTTCTGTTTCATTACATTTTACAGTAATAATACACAAGCCTGTAGAAAACATGATGGGTAATGAAAAAATGTAATTAATATAAGCAGTGTAAAGCATTTTTTTTTCCCTCTGTTGTCCTTGCAGAAAATTACTGCTTTAAACTGAGCAGGATGTGAAAATGCAAAAAGCAAACAGTAATATGCTGTGGTTTGTAAATATCTTATGCAAAACAGTTAAGCCAACTGCTGTTTATTTTTCTTACTTTGTGTCACAAGCTCTTACTTTCTCTTGTTTGTTACTTTTCCCGTTGGTTCTCTTTTGGGGGCTCGCTCTCTTTCATCTTAAGAAAGACACTGGCTTAACTATAGTTTTTTCTGCTACAGCTAATTCAATCAAACATGCAGGACAGGCTATTCCATCTCTTTTTCCCATCTCCTCCCGTTTGTTGGCTCTGAAGCGCAACATAGACTGCGAAAGTGTAGTGAGCCAGGTCCTCACTATACTGAGGATCTGCTCTCATTGTTTTGGGCTTCGAAAAAAAAGGAAAGCACCGTTTTATCCTACAGACAAACAAGTAATTATCCCAAATCCAGCGATAGCTTTATGACAAACTGTAGCATTCCTGACTGTTACCGTAGGATTCTGCAGTGTTTTTACAAGGCTGCCTGGTCACAGTTCTGGAATGGGCTGGGAACAATACACAGTCAACATTAACTAGGATGGCACGGTATATGCCAGCTCTCCTTGGGATATTTCTCTCTGCCTATCTGCAGAACTTGTAATACCCAGTGATATCTGAAGGTCACAGCAGAGTTTCTGAGCTGAAATACAAAACAGCATTCCAAACACATCTTCTGAGGCCAGGCAAGAAACTGCTTATGGTTTATTTTCCCTCCCCGCTCTCCACAGCTGACATCCAGCATTAGTTATTGTTTGTTTTTGTCTTGTTCCTGGTTCTAAAGGTTTCTCTTACGGCCTATGGTTTATGTGAACTTTCAGATATCACTCGGGGATTCTCTGTCTCGTCCCCTCTGATGTAGCTGGTTCCCCTGTGAAGGTAGGTTTCCCCAGCTGAAGATCTGTGCCTCTCTCCTGTGGCATTCTGTGCAGCCATTTGGAGTCCCAGATGTAGGAAATGAAATAATCCACGCTCATACAGTCATGAAAGTGCCCATCTGGCACACAGGAACATCACGCATTGGAAGCACACAAGCGTGAGCTCACTTTTGTTATGGCATTTCATAAACAGAGATGCAGCGAGCCAGCGAGCAAGGTCCTTTGGATAATAGCAATAGTTTTCACCACACGTTGTGTTTGAAAAATAGGGAAAGAGAAAATCGAGACTAACTAGAAAGGCTTCTGAGGAGAAATTTCTACTTATAAACGTTTCCCCCCCCCCCCGGTGGCCCGCTGTACTTACACCTCTCTGGCTCTCTCCCACTTCTCTGTAGATGTAAGACAATGGTGGCAGTTGAAATGCAGCCAGTTAACTCTTCATTAGCACTGAAAGCTCTTCTTCCTCACTGTTTGGTTAAAGAAAGGATCACCCTTACCGAAGTGAGCTCTATAAAAACAAATTGCATGTTACTGCTTTCTTATCACCACATAAAACTCACAGAAACGGTCTAATAAATGACCTCACTACTCAATTTTGAAGTATACAAATTAAAGACAGCAACAGATAAACCAAGAGAGATTAATGTACAGTGTGTGTGCCTGCATGCATGTGTTTGCATGCCTCTGTGAGGATCTACCCATATGCTGTTGACATTCAACCTCTGGAATTACAATTAGGGGAAAAGGCAGATGTGTAAATTCATCTTGCTGGGCAGTGTATCTATGTCTCTGACTAATTCAGGACTTGAACACTATCTACTTCAAGACACAAGGTTTGTGTTGGGATATGTTGGCTTATAAAGGAGTGGAATATGAGGAAACAATGAGCAGCCTCAAATGATGGACTAAGTTCAATACCAGTAAGTAAAAAGCAAGGTTATTTCTATTATTTTAGCTTTATAAAGTAATTGGAAAAAGACACCCTAGGCATTTTGTTGGATGTCATTGTACACTGTAAAGAAATCTTAGGACATATTCAGCTTCTCAAAACCCTCACCATTAACCCTTCTGATAGTGCTGGACCTTCAGAGGAATTGGTCCTTGTGCTAGTTTGAAGCTAACTAGAATGTTTTGGTGAAAAGAATTAGATTATAGGCTGTGAAAAGGAAACAATGGTGATGTCTACGTCACTCACAGGCTTGCTGAGATGGATAAGAACAAGAATATAAATATAGATAAGGGAGTCTCTCTCTGGGCTTTTTGGGCTGCACTTCTCTCTCTAACCTGCCTGACTAATCCATCTGCTTCCTAACCCCTCTGGCTGACCCTCCAAACTCCCCTTTGAATGTAAGGCAAATTCTGGGGTAAGGTAGAGGAGTGGGAGGAAGGTGGAAGGGTGGTTGGGAGCCCCTCCTGGGGACTCAGGTCTCTGAGAGGGCTGTTGTGTTTCTGTATTACTTTTTAACTTGTATATTTCTGTATATATATTGTAAATATCTGCTTGTATATTGTGCTAAGCTGTAAGTGCAGCTTCATTCTTCAAATTTCCAGTGGCTGAGTCTTGTCTGGGTGATTTTCCTAAGTGTGGGGGCACAAGTAACACTCAAACCATCACACTCTTCAAAGGAGTGTGAAAGGTCAGGAAAAATCAGAGACAGGTGTCAGGTCTCCTCAACCATTGCTGGAAAACCATGCCCATTCCCAAGCATGGGCCTGGGCCTGCCATGGGCAGAGGGATGCAACTCCATGGTTTTATAAACATTATACATTATGGATATAATAGTGAAAGAAAGTACTCACTGCATTTTACATGAGTCACTTTTCTCTCGCATTTGGCAAACCGTATCTGGTCCAGTCTATTTTAAATACGAAGTTGAGAAAACAATGAGATGTTTGTAAATACAATAGACCATTACAGTATACTGCTTCTCATTTCAAAAGTCATTTGTGCAAGAAATGATTATTGACCCATGATATGTAAATGATTGAAATGCAAAAATTAATATTTGGGTCAACTCATGTATTTTTCAACCATGAAATGAAAAGCTCAGTATGCACATTCCAATTTGTAAGTGAAAGCATTACAGCATTATTACTTGGCTATTGTATAAATGTATTATTGTCTTAGTTAATGACATACAGAGTTGTAGCTCTACTTTCAAATGAGAAAAAGGCATTGCTATGCCACAGTAATGTTTCAGCCCAGGAATGCCCCTTCTTCCGGAGCCATCTCGTACAGGTGACAATAAGCCAAATTTGTAGCTGATGGAAGTAAATAAACAGTACCATAGAATCAGTCAGGATTAGAAGGGACCACAAGGATCATCTAGTTCCAACCTCCCTGCCATGGGCAGGGACACTCTACCTTAGATCAGCCTGGCCAGAGCCTCATCCAGCCTGCCCTTAAACACCTCCAGGGATAGGGCCTCAACTGCCTCCCTGGGCAACCCATTCCAGGATCTCATGCTGAAGAACTTCTTCCTCACATCCAGTCTGAACCTAGCCATCTCCAGCATCACTCCATTCCCCCTAGTCCTGTCACTCCCTGATATCCTAAAAAGTCCCTCCCCAGCTTTTTTGTAGGCCCCCTTCAGATACTTAAAGGCCACAAGCAGGTCACTTCGGAGCCTGCATTAAGGAGATTTTGACCCTAGTATACCTTAAATGTTGCACAGGGAGGACTGGCTTCTGCATTGCAGCTCCTCTCTACCCACTGTGCTTGACTCTCCTTCATTGAGTTTTACACCAGTGTGATGCTCCTTATTTAGTGTGATTAATCTAGAAATATAAATCAGCACTGGATCAGTGCATTTAGTACTGTGAGGTAGTTGTCTTTTAATTCCTTATTGTAAGGGGTTTATTTCTGCTCCCCCCCTCCTCTTTCCCTGAGCCGTGGGGTAGTGGGCAGGAGTGTGGGGTTTCTAAGAGCACTGAGTGCACATTCATCCTGAGGGTGCTGAAACAGGCCTTTAGGACAAGGTGATTTTCACTACTTGCTGCTCATGAGACATGTGAGATTGTTAGCACCAGAGGCTCAGGTGATCTCTCTCTCTCCTAGAAAGAGTGTCTCAAGACCTGGAGCAGTGGTTCAACCTCAGTCCATGCTATACTCTGTCCTTGAGGAAGAAAGAAGGCAGCCCTGTGACTCTGATAAGGTACTTCATCAGCCACTCAGTGCAAAGGTGCTCAGCTAAGGTTGTCAATAAGGAACGGGCTGTGCAAACTAGACAATACGGTTGGCTCTTGGGCTGTTATCCATTTCAATTCCATTGGCTACCAAGCTTAGCTGGACTGAGTCTGATTTCAGGTCAAACATCCAAATAATTCATTAGTAGAGTATAAACTGTGTGGTCTATCTTCATGGCTTTTTGTGCAAAAGTAAACAATGCTTCAATCTTGGTGCCACAGGTTATGCCATCAGTTGATGGGTCCATCTCCTTAAAGAGATGCATAATTAAAATACAAATAAATGGATGAGAGAAACCCGTGCAGAGATGCATTTGTGATAGACAAAATGAATGAAGAAGAGCTGGGCAAAACAATTTAGATAATACCTAAAAGCAAAGCATCACAGCTAAATCAGGATTAACCCATGAAGCATAATGTGTTTCGTGAAATCACTCTGGTATAGACTAAAAATCACAATGACTCAAATTAAGCAGGGCACTATTGCATCAAGGTTGCTCCAGTGTTCATACCTGCTACAATTGGGTCATGGCTGTGAGGACGGACCTGGGTGGTTTGGTTTTTGGTTCTTTTTTGGTTAACATTATATGTATTTTTTTTTATATAGATAAATCATTCAAATGTTTGACACAAACCAATTTTCTATTTTACACACGCTTGTGTTGTAAGCAGCTTCAGATGGCAATAGATTCCACTTCATATGGCTTGCAAGATAAGGAAGTCTCAGTAAAATACCATGTTTGGGTGGTGAAGAACTATGTAAAATTGTGATGAAGATGAAGCAGAGGTAGTGGTGGTATTCAGTGATGTAGACACTTCCCTCGTGGTGTGCTTTAGAAGCTGCCCTCCCTGGACAGCTGTATGGGAGGAGTGACCTCCTCTTGGTCCTGCTCAATTAATCATCCTCTGGTTTTCATAGCCTGTGGTGCAAAAAGCAGACCCAGATGACTAATTCTGGCAATAGAGGTCCTACTTGTCAGTGTGACCTCCCCTTGACAGAGGAGTGATTTGGTTTTAATTTTCTTGTGTCCCATTCATTTGTTTAAGGCTAATAGCTGACATGAATCATAGTGTTAGGAGGGAGGAGCAAGATTTATACTAGGAGCCTCAAAAAAAGATGGTATGAGCACCAGGGATGGCAAGAACAGAGGGTGTGGTTTCTTCATGCTTTGCCCACAGAGGCAGAGAAGGATTGGCAGGGCCTTTCCATGAAGTCCAGTCATGTTCATCTGGAAGGTAGAGTCAGCTGAGAACACAGCCAAGGTGTAAGCAGAAGAACATAGAATCACAGAATCATAGAATCAGCCAGGTTGGAAGAGACCTCCAAGATCATCCAGTCCAACCTAGCACCCAGCCCTATCCAATCAATCAGACCATGGCACTAAGTGCCTCATTCAGTCTTTTTTTGAACACCTCCAGGGACAGCGACTCCACCACCTCCCTGGGCAGCCCATTCCAATGCCAATCACTCTCTCAGTGAACATGTGCTACTTTGCAATGGGTTTGTGCATTTAGTGCCATGGTCTAGTTGATTGGATAGGGCTGGGTGCTAGGTTGGACTGGATGATTTTGGAGGTCTCTTCCAACCTGGTTGATTCTATGATGTCACTGGGCCTGTATATGTGCTTAAAAGTTATGTCTGTGTTAAAATGCCTTGGTGGGTTAGGGCATAATGAGTATTGAGCACTTTGCAGGACGCAGCCTTGCTGTTACCTCCTGCAAAGTAGGGGATGTGCTCAGGGCGCCTGATCTTGCTCAGCCTGTAGCTGCAAAGGCTCTCCACAACCACATAATGCTGGGGATTCTCTAAATCATGAAACAAGATGTTGTACCATGGCAGCCAAAAAACAACAGCAGGAGCCAGTCCAGCAGGCACTATGAGAAGCTGCAGAGCTTCAAAATTAATCTTAAATTTACCTCTAACCTTGACAATAAAACTAATTGCAGAATGTAAGGCTACCTGAACATGTTAGGGAACTTAATGGCAACACCTCAGAAAAAAACACAAACGCTTTAGATAAAGCCCTCATTTTAATTGTATCAATTCTGCCAATTAATGATAATGGAAGAGCAGTCCAATTAGCTAAATAGCTAATAGTTTTATCAAGCAGAGGCTGGCAATTTAAAGCAAACAAATTCTTTCTAATTTTATCCCCTTGCACACCAAGATGTTTAAAGGATAATGGGGGATCCAATAAAGGATATTGTCAAATAGAGCTACACTTAAATCACCTAATGGCTCTAAGAGTTTTACCCCAATTAACAAAGAAACATGAACATTCAGTGACTTCCAGCATAATATCTAAAAAACCTTCATTAAAAAAACAATGTATTCTCTAACTAAGGGCAGAACAGAAAACATCACTGACTTTCCCCTTAAAACCACCCATTTCTCCCCAAACAAAGGCTCCTCTGTAGCAGCAAAAGTAGCAGAGAAAAGGAACTCTCCTGTCTAAGCCCCAGTATATAAATAATCTTCAAACTACAGTCATTAGTTTTAACATAACTCTGGATTTGAATAAAGGAGATTGACCTATCTAACATATTTAAGGCCAAATCCTACTGTTACCTAAATCTGAAATAAGTTAAGGCTATTGAAGAGAATCAAAAGCCTTTTCAAAATCAATAGCCAGAACAAATTCCTCATGATCATAATTTTGAGGATAAAAAAAACCAAACAAACAAAACATTAAAGTATGTCTTTGATTGTTATTAATGAAGCAATCTGGAAGAAATCCAGAGTGATCCATATGGATAATCGAATCTCTCATTTTCTCACATTTTACAGGGCTCAGATATAGGACCTGATTTATATGATAGTGATGGACAAAAGGCTCCTTTCCTTTTGACACTGGGCTGCCCTGAGTGGACAGTCCATGGCATAATCTCAAACAGGAGCTAGAGGAGCTAGAGGAGCTCAATGCTCAGAGCGAAGAAAAAACAAAACCAAAAAGTTCAAATCAGCTTCCAGACCCCACCACAGATCTCCAAATACCTCTCATTTATTGCAGGTCTTGTAGAGGTTAGTGTGGGCTGCAGAAATCACCAAAGTGCTGCTAATTAAATGGCACAAACCTCCACCCGTGATGCTCCCCCCCTATAACTCACTGGTGCTTGGCAATCTCACTGCCCTGCCAGGCTCAAGCAGAGACAGGGATGTCACCCACGGGGCAGAGATGGCCTCTGAGAAAATGTCTGGTAAAATCTTTGACTGGAGCATATCTGATTATCAGGGGGAAGTAAAAGGTCTTTTTCATCACTGAGCTCCTGTTTGCGCTGTTAAACAGTAAAAGATTTAGGCTTTCCTCTCAGTTTTTAAAGCCTTCACAAACTCAGAGGTAATTCCCTCCCTCCTCCAGGTCACCTCACTGTGCAATGGGTACAGAAGTGACTCTGCTCTTTCCTCAGCACACCTTGAGACTGTCCCCTTGTTCTGTTGCTGGTTGCCTGGCAGAAGAGACTAACCCCCACCTGGCTACAACCTCCCTTCAGGTAGTTGTAGACAGCAATGAGGTCACCTCTGAGCCTCCTCTTCTCCAGGCTCTTCTTCCTGTGCTCCCCCTACAATGTCATCCCAAGAGCTTCACTGTTCCCCTTCTCTACCACGTTATCTCTGGAGCCCCTATTTCAAGAGAGATGTGGAGGTGCTGGAACGTGCTCAGAGAAGGGCCACAAGGATGACCAGAGGGCTGGAGCAGCTCTGCTATGAGGACAGACTGAAAGAGTTGGGGCTGTTCAATCTGGAGAAGAAGAGGCTCCCAGGTGACCTTCTTGTGGCCTTCCAGTATCTGAAGGGGGCCTACAAAAAAGCTGGGGAGGGACTTTTTACGCTATCAGGGAGTGACAGGACTAGGGGGAATGGAGCAAAGCTGGTTTAAACTGGACATGAGGAGGAAGATCTTGAGCATGAGAGTGGTGAGAGCCTGGAATGAGTTGCCCAGGGAGGTGGTTGAGCCCCATACCTGGAGGTGTTCAAGGGCAGGCTGGATGAGGCTGTGGCCAGCCTGATCTAGGGCAGGCTGTCCCTGCCCACAGCAGGGGGGTTGGAAATAGATGGTCCTTGTGGTCCCTTCCAACCTTGACTGATTCTACGATTCTGTGATTATCAGGGGGAAGTAAAAAACCTTTTTCTTCACTGTTGAGCTCCTGTTTGCTATGTTAAGCAGTAAAAGATTTAGGCTTTCCTCTCAGTTTTTAAACCTTCACAAACTCAGAGGTAATTGCCTCCCTCCTCCAGGTCACCTCACTGTGTAATGGGTACCGAAGCGACTCTGCTCCTTCCTGTGCTCCCTTTACAATGCCATCCCAGGAGCTTCACTGTTCCCCTTCATTGCAACATTATTTTCAGGCAGAAGACTCCAGTGCCAATTTTGAGGCCTCCAGCCTCTTCACCCACTAGTAGTTCTCCTTTTTCTGCATGACCTCTTGCCAGCCAGGACACCTCCATGAGCCAGCCTGCCTTCCTCCCTTTGCCCTTGACTCTCCCCTTCTCCCATCAGACTGTCATCTTCCCTGGTGCCTCAGCCTCTCCTTGCAAAGCTGATTACCCCTATTCTGCTTCCCTTGGAGTGGTTGAAAAATCTGCCACTCATCCCTGTGCTAGTCTGAAGCTAGCTAGAATGTTTTGGTGAGAAGGATTAGATCACAGGTTGTGAAAAGGAAACAATGGTGATGTCTACTTCACTCATAGGCTTGTTGAGATGTATAAGAATGAGAGTATAAACATAGATAAGGCATTTAGGTGTTCGGGCACTGCCTGGGCTTTGAGCTGCATTTCGCTCTAACCTCACCCTCCGTCTCTCTGATTAATCCACTTGCTTCCTAACCCCCTGGCCGACCATCCATTCTTCCTTGGGGCACAAGGCAACATCTGGGGTAATGAAGAGGGGTGGGAAAAGGTGGAAGGGTGGTTGGGAGCCCCTCCTGGGGACTCAGGTTTCTGGGAGGGCTGTTGTGTTTCTGTATTACCTTTTACCTTGTATATTTCTGCATAAAAATGTATATACTGTAAATATCTGCTTGTAAATTGTGCTAAGCTGTGAATATAAGTTTCATTCAATTTCCATCTTGTCTGAGTCTAGTCTGGGTGATTTCCACAGTGTGTGGGGGGGCAGGTAACACCCAAACCACCACAGTCCCATGGAAAGATTTTACAGATTTCAGCAGAAGCCCCCTAATTCTAGAAAGGTCTCCCTCTAATTCTAGAAAGGTCTATAGTTTCCATTTGTGAGTTTGCTGCATTTGCTGCTGGTAACATCTCTCTAGTGTAGAATAGAATAGAATAGAATCAACCAGGTTGGAAGAGACCTCCAAGATCATCCAGGCCAACCTATCACACAGCCCTATCCAGTCAGCTAGACCATGGCACTAAGTGTCTCTGCCAGTCTTTTCTTGAACACCTCCAGGGACGGTGACTCCACCACCTCCCCGGGCAGCCCATTCCAACGCCAATCACTCTCTCTGTGAAGAACTTCCTCCTAACATCCAGCCTATATCTCCCCAGGAGCAACTTGAGACTGTGTCCCCTCGTTCTGTTGCTGGTTGCCTGGCAGAAGAGACCAACCCCCACCTGGCTACAACCTCCCTTCAGGTAGTTGTAGACAGCAATGAGGTCACCCCTGAGCCTCCTCTTCTCCAGGCTAAACACCCCCAGCTCCCTCAGCCTCTCCTCATAGTGTTTGCGTTCCAGGCCCTTCACCAGCCTTATTGCCCTTCTCCGAACACGTTCCAGCACCTCAACATGTCTCTTGAATTGAGGAGTCCCGAACTGGACACAGTACTCAAGGTGCTGCCTCCTTCAGCTTCCCCTAGTTAGACTTGCCTGTGGTCTGTGAAGTGTCACATTCTGTAAAACGCTTCTGGACCTATGCCACAAGGCCAGGACTTGGCCCCCAGTATCTGAGCATGACTATTTCAGTCAGAATTCAATATAGTACTTGTATTATACCTACTTAGTAGGAACTGATTTTTATTTGAAATCAAATTTTAGGTTTCAAGCTAGAACAAAAAAGTTAGACAGCAGGCCAATATGCATTGCATAGGTATCAGACGGGGTCACAAATATTCTGAACTCTCACTTTAATTATCACTCTAAATGATCTTTGAGTAGAAGTTAATTTCACAGCTGTAATAACTCTTTTCCTTCTAATCTACTGACTGCACACTGAAGAAAATGCTATGGGGTTGGGGTTCTTTCATATAATTGCATACAAAGCAGATGCAAAAGAACATGTTTAGAAGGCTGGTCTATATGTAAGGAATAGTTACTAACAGAATCATCTGCCCCTCCAACACCTGGAAATACGTATCAAAACTTGTACTCCAAATTCATGACCCACTGATAGTCTCCTGTAGTCTCAGCCATGCAATTCTTTTCTGCATTTAAATAATGCAGATTCAAGCTCCTTCTGCTACAAGTGTAACTTTTATCATGTCAGCCAACTCAGTGGATTCACGTCTTAGAGGAGCCTCCTGGTAAAAGTGTGCTCTTAGGTGACCAGAATCAGTATAAACTGCTGCTCTTCCATATGATGTTGCAATTAGGGTAGAAGCTGTCTCCTTTGAACTCTTACTAAAAATGATACAAATACAAACCCTTAAGACCAAGCACACTAGGTAGAACAACAAAAAAATCTAATTACTCCAATAAATGATGTCTATTAATTACCAGTAATAGATGTTCAGAAGTGTAAGAACAGGCCAAAGTCTGCAGTTTTGCTAGTGTTTTGTAATCTTCCAGCAATCTGGTTTAGGCAATCTTGTCCAGATAGAATCATAGAATCAACCAGGTTGGAAGAGACATCCAAGATCAACCAGTCCAACCTATCACACAGCCCTGTCCAATCAACTAGACCATGGCACTAAGTGCCCCATCCAGTCTTTTCCTGAACACCTCCAGGGACAGCAACTCCACCACCTCCCTGGGCAGCCCATTCCAATGCCAATCACTCTCTCTGGCAAGAACTTTCTCCTAACATCCAGCCTAGACCACCCCCACCACAACTCGAAACTGTGTCCCCTTATTCTGTTGATGGTTGCCTTGGAGAAGAGATTGAGCCCCCACCTGACCTCCCCTCCCTTCAGGTAGTTGTAGACAGCAATGTGGTCACTCCTGAGCCTCCTCTTCTCCAGGCTAAACACCCCCAGCTCCCTCAGCCTCTCCTCACAAGGCTGTGTTCCAGGCCTCACACCAGCTTTGTTGCTCTTCTCTGGACGCATTCCAGTATCTCAACATCTCTCTTGAATTGAGGAGCTCAGAACTGGACACAGTACTCAAGGTGTAACCTGACCAGTGTTGATCTGCTGGCATCTGGTGAAGTTGTCTTAAGCTAGAATTTGAGGTCAGTTGTTGATAATCCTTGAGAATAAGTCTAAATTGATGTTACCATCTTAGAGTATGAATAGTTGTTTTCTTACTCTTAAGAGATCTGAAATGATACATGCAAATCACGGACACTGGAACAGGTTGCCCAGGGAGGTTGTGGATGCTTCCTCCCTGGAGGCGTTTAAAGCCAGGCTGGATGAGGCCTTGAGCAACCTGCTCTAGTGGGAGGTGTCCCTGCCTATGGCAGGGGGTTGGAGCTGGATGATCCTTGAGGTCCCTTCCAACCTAAACCATTCTGTGATTCTATGATTTAAATGGACCACATTTCTTCATTGCCCACAGCACTGTACAGTTTTCATCAAATTCTTTAATGGGCTTGAATCTGAGAGGTGGCTTCACCATCAGATTTCTGGCATTGTGCAGACACAATAACTCTGGAAACACCTGCGAAATATTTAAAGATTGCAAGGCAAATTGAGGGATTCAAGAACCTGAACCAGCACTGGCAACATCGCCACTCTCTGCTATGGATGAGAGAAACTATTCGCTACCAGTATTTACCATTCCATAGGGGTGTTTCTAAGAGCAAAAGGGCACAGCAAACCACAGTTACAGGATGTTATTCAAACATCTCTGTCACAAGTAAGCACAGGGACACAGACTGAAAAATACAAATGTAGTTATGAATTCCACTGGGATTTCTGAAACCAAAGGAAATTCAGTACCAGAGGAGAACAAATTCTGCTCCTAGTTACAGTGATGTAATTCCAGGAAAAACTGGCAGAGTACTACTAACTCAGGTACAGGAAGAATCTGCTCCAAGCTCTTGGAATGCATGTTAGGCTGTAGTGAACAGATATAACTAGATCACTGTAATGAGCAAGAGTGAGGAAGCTTCTATGATGTTCTACCCCTTAAAAAGAAACCCAAACACACAGCATATCTTTATAAATAAATGTGTTACCTGAAGAACAGTTGCACAAACTCATTTGCATAGGATTTAGCATACATCTGTGCTCTTCAACAGATTACTCCAAATCTGGAGTGTTTCACATAATTAATGTCAATATGCTTGGCTTATTTATTATAAAAGAAAAGCATTTCTAATTAGCCTTTTTGATGTGTAAAACTTCAGTATTTCTCCTTAGTGTTTTCCAAATCAGGTTCCTTTTTTCTTTCACACTCCTGCACATAGAGAGAGTGTGAGGCTTATGCACCACTTAAGTCTTCTTCTGAAGTTAGTTTAAATTGCATGAGTCTTGAGCTGGCTCTCAACATGGGGTGAGGTTCACTTACTACGGGCAATGTTCTAAGTCCACATAGTATAAACTGGCCTTGTGACAAGTCAAACATTCCAATTTCCTGTTGAATTCAACCAACACTTTGCATATTTCCATCTACTATAGTGACACATACAATCCTACTTGCCTTCACTGAACCTCTGGAGAGTCTTTGGGAAGAACAAAACCCTCACAGCAGTGACATTCAGAGGCTTATCACAATACACCAGCTACACGAGTAAATCTCAAGTAGTAAAAGAGAGTACAACTGTAGCGAGCTGCCTAGATGTAGCAAGGTAATAAAGAAGGTCAAGATGGAGCACTTTTTGTACTAGTCAATCTGCCAGAAAGGCCAGGCAAGAAGTTTCTACCAAGCCAAAGGATTGGTCCTGCCAACAGCAAGTAGCAGGAGGGTGGGAAGCTGAGCATATAGACTCTCATCACTTACTACTTAGTCCTCTTTTCCTTGTGCTAAAGTCAGCACTGACCATAGTACAAGACCAACCAGGTGCTTGTTGAGAGCAATGGGAGTATTTTCCCTTTACTTTGTGTCTTGGGTTAGGCTCTAAATGAGATTTAAGATAGATCTAATCTGTGATGGCATATAGGAAAAAGAAATTGTGCTTCTCTATTAAGTCGAACAAGTGCTTTATTGAATGCTCAAATGAGATGAGAGATTCCATGAAAAGCTCAGGTTGCTTTTCTTTCCCATGCAGCTCTCTTTTAATACAAAGAAGCTCATTTTCCATATGATGGGGCCTTGATCCTGAGCAATAACATAGTATCTTCCCTAGAAGCATGAAGGCCCTCCTTTATAGCCTTGGTAAGAGAGTGTACATTGGCCTTGCTGGTTGATTAGTTAATTCAAACAAGAACAGCAAATTCCTAAAACTTTGGCCAAATAAGCTTCTTTTTGGCTGCTCCAGTGAGCTAACACTGTTGTGGAAACCTGGAAACAGTAGTCAAGTCTTTGATGATTTATTTAGTTCAAGTCATCTAGTAGCTAATTGTCTACAATTTTTAACCTCATTCATGTGCCCTGCTGATTCTTCTTCCTGCATCTGCAGTTTTCTCCTTAAGCTGTCTTACAGCTCTGTATATAATATTTCCAGACGTCAGTTTAACTTTATCACAAATATTTTTATGAACTTGCCAAACCACATCCAAGATCTTCAGACTCAAAAGTAAAAGATAAAATCATCCTCAGAGGGCACCTCACCCTTCTCCACCCAGGCACATGAAAAAAAACCCCAGCTTTAGGCTCTGACATTTTACATTTATAATGAGTCACAGCTTAGGTTGTTTGGGGATTTTTTTTTTTTTTTTTGTATGTATGTGTGTTGGAATTTTCATCTTTCCATTCCTCTCCTGAATTTTTCACCTTGGACCCATATCAGATGCTAGTGAGGCTTTTCAGTTTGTGCTGCAGATCTCACCGTTTCTGTGGTGCTGGCCCCTGTGAAGTGTATGTGCTGTGGGTCACTGTAGATGCACCACAGTAAGAAAGAGTGATGACTAGGCAGGAAGGATTTGGCCAGGAGTGCAGAAAGCTCTTGTACCATATTGGCAGAGATCAGAGTTAACTAAAACACTCAAGACATTTGGTAGCTGTAGCCTAGACCTTCCTGGCTAAGTTCAAAGAAGAATCTGATTTGCTGCGTGGCTCTGTTTTCATCATGGTTCAAGGATGGTTCTGATGTCTGTTACGTCATAAAAATGTAACTCTCAGGCTTTTTATGCCTGGTTTCTGTCTCTAATTTGCATGTTTATGAAGAAGCTGAATATGAGCCAGCAGTGTGCCCAGGTGGACAAGAGAGCCAATGGCATCCTGGCCTGGATCAGGAACAGTGTGGCCAATAGGACAATGGAGGTTATTCTTCCCCTGTACTCAGCACTGGTCAGGCCACACCTTGAGTCCTGTGTCCAGTTTTGGGCTCCTCAATTCAAGAGAGATGTTGAGATACTGGAACGTGTCCAGAGAAGGGCAATGAAGCTGGTGAGAGGCCTGGAACACAAACACTATGAGGAGAGGCTGAGGGAGTTGGGGTTGTTTAGCCCAGAGGAGGGCTCAGGGCTGACCTCATTGCTGTCTACAAGTACCTGAAGGGAGGCTGTAACCAGGTGGGGGTTGGTCTCTTCTTCCAGGCAACCAGCTACAGAACAAGGCAACACAGTCTCAAGTTGTGCCAGGGGAGGTCTAGGCTGGATATTAGGAGAAAGTTCTTGCCAGAGAGAGTGATTGGCATTGGAATGGGCTGCCCAGGGAGGTGGTGGAGTTGCCGTCCCTGGAGGTATTCAGGAAAAGACTGGCAGAGGCACTTAGTGCCATGATCTAGCTGACTGGATAGGGCTGGGTGACAGGTTGGCCTGGATGAGCTTGGATGTCTCTTCCAACCTGGTTGATTCTATGGTTCTAAGCCTAAGTCCCTTGGGAGATGGAAGATATTTGGGCAATCCAATGTCTGTTACATCATAAAAATATAACTCTCAGGCTCTTTACACCTGGTTCCTGTCTCCCATTTGTACGTTTATGAAGAAGCCTAAGTCCCTTGGGAGATGGAAGATAGTTGGGCAATATTACTACGATCATCTGCTACGATCCATGCCTGCGGGAAGACATCTTTAAAAATAGTCATTTCTGTTTTGCTATTGTAGCCATTGTTTAGAGGTAAAATCTAATTAGAGTACCCACCCAGGGTGTATGTTGTTGTGTAATTTCATAATACCGTGTCTAGATGAGCGTTGGCATTCTACCTACAGACTGAACCACACCCAGGAATGCCAGTATTACACAATTACACATATCCTGTTGACTAATTGCATAATAATTAGTATTTTAAATATTCAAGGTGCACTCAAATTGGTTATGCAAGATTTTACATCACTGCAAGTTAGAAATCAAACATAACAAAACCACGTAGCGAACGATGCTGGTCAGGTAGCTTACCGAGCGTGGACTTCCAGCAGACAGCACGCAATACTTCATACGTCATAATGTTAGACACATGTTTGGCAGAGCTTGCCTCCCCCACTGGTACTTTGGGTTACACTTTGCTTTATAAAACTGTTACAGTAATTTTATATCCAACACAGAGTTTCTGTAGTCTGCCTACTTCTGAGTTACGATCGCTTATCATGACCAGAGATAATTTTTGGCTGGAAAAGCAGTGACATAGCTAGGGAAGGAAGATTGCTCTTTACAATAGCAGTTCTGGAAGGAATGTGGAAAACCCATATTAAGTTAGTATTTGGGATGTTTTTGTAGGTAATGGCTGTTGTTTTAAGAAAGCACTACTGATGAGCCTGAGCCACCTGGATTTGGAACAGGTTTTCCAGAAGCTTGACTAAAATGTCTCGATCTGGTCTCTTGATGGAGATCTGATTCTCACGGATAGAGATGCAAAGTCCGTCTCATCATTTGGATTTGAGGGCTTTAAGATCAGGCACTTTTTGTTTCAGCTCTGTCTTATGTGTACTTAAAAGTGCTTATGTAATGTAACTTGTTGTTAATTCAGTCAAAATTCACAGAAAGCAGCACAGAGGCCAATCCCTGTGTCTTGCCCAAGGCATAGTTTTATTGGCTGCTATGGACTAAATGAATTGTATATGACATTTCAGTGGTGTTTCCAGTCTGTCATTTAGTTTCCCTGGCATCCCCAGTTGTGCACATAGACCTTTATGATGGAAAAGATGAAAAATAGGGACCGTGCTCCCACCTCCAACTATGTGTTTATTGAGCAACAGTGAAGAACAAGAAACATTTTGCACAAAACTTATTTTTTTTCTCTCTTTGCAAATTTGATTTTAACCATTCAGTAATTATGGTAAAAGAAAAAATTATGGCCTTGACAACAGTCACTGGCCAGGAGCTTCTTATTGGACTATTTCTCTTTACACTGGGCAAGATGCTATAGTGCAAGACCAATTTCTTTACCAAACAGTAACTTTTTGGTGCCCTGGTAAGTTAAAACTTGGCATTTTAGTCTGAGCACTTGCCCCTGCCAGGCAGTTAATTTTTAGTGAACCAACACCTCTGTGAAAGCAAACTGAGGCTGTTTGGAAGAGGCAGAATGTGCGATTGCTGAAACAAACAATGCTGCCCAGTTCAGGGACACAGGCAAGGCAGATTCACAACTATCCCCTCCCCAAAGCCTCACCAGCCCCTTCTCTTTACCCCAAATAATCTGCAATAAAGTCAGCACTACACTTCTCTGCATCTGAAAGACACTTAAAAACAGGAGAGCCTTTCAAATTTGTAACCAGGACGTCTGTAACCTGTAAAGATTCTTACGTCCACTGCACTCTGACCTAGTGTGCTTCAGCCACGACTCTGGCAGACAAGAAATTTCTGATAGATAGGGAAACCATTCTCACCTGTATACCTCAGTCACCACTCATAGGCATGCAGCAACCTGATGTCATGTTGAGAAATGGTGTTTCTTCTGAGAGCAGATACTTGAGAAAGCATTCTTCAAAGACGAAGCCCCGGTGGGTGTGATTGGTCAAATTGCTTTTCCCTTTTTTCCTAAGGAAAATCATAGAATCAGTCAGGGTTGGAAGGGACCACAAGAATCATCTAGTTCCAATCCCCCTGCCACGGGCAGAGACACCCTACCCTACATCAGGCTGGCCACAGCCTCATCCAGCCTGCCCTTGAACACCTCCAACGATGGGGACTCAAACACCTCTCTGGGCAACCCATTTCAGGCTCTCACCACTCTCAGGCTGAACAACTTCCTCCTCATGTCCAGTCTGAACCTACCCATCTCCAGCTTTGCTCCATTTCCCCTAATCCTGTCACTCCCCGATAGCCTAAAAAGTCCCTCCCCAGCTTCCTTGTATGCCCCCTTCAGATACTGGAAAGCCACAAGAAGGTCACCTGGGAGCCTCCTCTTCCAGACTGAACAGCCCCAACTCCTTCAGTCCTCATAGCAGAGCTGCTCCAGCCCTCTGAGCATCCCCATGGCCTTTCTCTGGACACGCTCCAGCATGTCCACATCCCTCTTGGAATAGGGGCTCCAGAACTGGATGCAGAACTCCAGGTGGGCTCTCAGCAGAGTGGAGTAGAGGGGGAGAATCACCTCCCTGGCCCTGCTGGCCACACTTCTGATGCAGTCCAGGATCTGGCTGACCCTCCAGGCTGCCAGTGCTCACTGCTGGCTCGTGTTGAGCTTCTCATCCACCAGCACCCCCAAGCCCCTCTCCTCAGGGCTGCTCTTGAGCCAGTCACTGCCCAACCCGGATTTGTGCTTGGGATTGCCTCGACCAGGTGCAGGACCTTGCACTTGGTCTTGTTAAACCTTCTGAGGCTGGCCTGGGCCCACCTCTCCAGCCTGTCCAGGTCCCTCTGGATGGCATCCCTTCCTTCCAGCATGTCTGCCGCACCACACAGCTTGGTGTCATCAGCAAACTTACTGAGGGTGCACTCAGTGCCACTGTCCATGGCACCGACAAAGATATTGAACAGGACTGGTCCCAGGACTGATCCCTGAGTGAATCAAAGCCACAATGAACTTACACACTTTGCTGTTTGCCTCCAGCAGAAATGCCGGGGCACATTTGTGTACACGATGAACAGTATTTCACTACTGAAAATAAGCCAAAACAAAGAATTGCACCTGGCTGACAACATAAGACCAACTTGCTTCCTGATGTGATTTTAAATGGCTGAGATATTAAAACACTGAAAAACGGGGTTTATAATGGAAATACTGACAGACTATTAACTATAGTGGCGCTGCTCTAATAAATGGAATAGCCTGTCGTAATCTCTAGTTCATAAATATGCAAACACAAGGCAGAGGATTTGCTCCAAAGGATGTCTCTATAATTTTAACTGACCTTTACTGATACTAAATGAGCCTGTTGCTTCTGGTTTTGAGTGTTAAACGGAAAGCACAGGGAATCATATCTCTGCACTCAAGCACCACTGACTCCCACCAACACCAAAGGCAAAATCTTCACTGTTCTCCACGGAAAAAAAAAATATCTGGCCCAAACACATCTAGAATGTAAGAAACCTGGCACTCAACTGAACTCATGACTGTACTTGATTTTAATTTTGTTCTCATCTGTGGCAATTATTATTATATTAATTCTTCTGTTTGGGAGAAATTAAGCACACATTTGCTCCACATGTTAAAGAGCTTGACCTGCCAAAAGGCTCTCACTTGTTCAGTGATAAACAGACCATCAACACAATGATATAAATGTTGAATTTTAGCCAGTTTCCTGTTCTGGATCAAATGGAGGTAAATCCACTGACTTAATATTTAATAACCTAAATGTAATTTCTTTTTTTTTTTTTTGCCTCACATTGCATGGCAAAGAATTGGATGGCTAGCAATTTTGCAGATTCCCAACCCCTAATTATTTTAAGCAATTCATCCTAGTATCTGTCCATTGATGCTCAGCCAAATTGCCAGCAGGGGAGAGATCTGTCCAATCCAGGAGCTAAATGAGTCACTGAGAGTCAATCTGTTTTTTTCCCTTGCTGCTGGGATTTCCTTGGGTCCTGGCCTCTCTCTGCTCCAATCACACACACAGAGCTCCAGGCATGGGTCCTCTTTGGCTTCAGCTGCCTCCTGTTTCCCCATGTCTGCTCTGCTCATCACAGCTGTTGATGGGTTCTCACTGGCTGGCCACATAAGACCAATACTTCTATCACACTGCTCTTAACAGCTCTTGCTCGCAAGGAAAATGAAGACATCTTTGCCTTGTTGAATTTGCTGCTGAAGTAATACCTCAGGTGTCTCAATGGAAAGCAAATCAGATGAATAAAATGTGTCATCTGGGTTAGATACTAATTTCTTTGCCTTAAGTTCTGGGAACAATATTGCACTTTTTTTTTTTTCCCCCAGAGAAGTCACTGGGTTCCATAGAAACTAAATACTAATGTGATTTTTGCAGATTGGAAAACAAATACAAAACAGAGCAGAAAATAGACTCATCAGAAATATTAGCTGCTCAGCATTAAAATATCTGACAATGCTGCAAATGCAGTTTATAAACAAGAACGTTTGAAGCCCTAACTATTCACTTAAAGCAAATTCCTTGTTTCCTCCCTTTTAGAGTCAGGATTCAATTACAGGAAAATATGCAGCAGATTTAAGGACTGCATGTAAGATTAAGATAACTGGTATTTCATGGTAAATGATTAAATTAGCTGACACAGTTTTATCCTGAACTTTGCCATTAAACTGACATTTTTGTGCCATGCACATTGTAGGCTGCTGGTGATCTAAACTGCTTTTCTTCTTGTAAAGACTTTAAATAGCTGAATAACTCTTGTTCTTTACTGTATTTGCAAATGAGTGGAAAATATATCTACATCAGAAGTTCAGCTAAGCACAGGACTTATTTTTTTTTTATTTATCTATCATACAAACACCTTAAGAAAAACAGCAAAGAAGTTACAAATGGCCAGATTCAGCTCTGCTACATGGCACTTTAATCAAGTCATTTATGTGACTCCACAGAGATGAGAACATGCTGTCCTCCTCATGGTGAGTAAAAACAGAGGAAGGACAGAAGCCTCTTACTGAAAGTTTAATTATTCCTAGTGTACAATTCTAGAGTACTCTATGTTTATAACCTCTTCTTTCCAGGATTTCTTTTTTTATGGTGCCAAGGAGTTACAGGAATAATTTTGACAGAAAACAGAGTTTGGACTGGGTAGATGAAACGTTGTCAGAATTGGTGTTTGCACTCACTGCCCTTCAGTTGAGCTAGCTGGGAAGGAGCAACTCAGTTCCTCTGTGAAGATACTTAGCCTTCAAATCAAAGTGCAGGCGTGTGTCATCGCACACAGCAAAGGCAAGGCCAATTTAATCAGAAACCTGAGTATTGCATGGAAATAACAGCAGAGCTGGGTGGGAATAAAGTCCACAGAAGCACTGCAGAAAGAGAGGCAGGCAGCAGGACACACAGGCGGTGCATGCTTAGGAGAAGCCGAGGTGAGCATCAGGAATGGACTCTGGCTGAAAGAGGTCCTGCAGGCAAGAGGATAAAATGCTTCAATTTCAGTCGCTTGACTTGTCCTATGGTCAGATCTTTGTCCTTTTTTGGTCAATACATAGAATTACATAAAAGTAACTTGTGACTTTCACCATCAATTTATCCTCATAATTAGAATAACTTAGGATAGCTCAGATTTTTAGCCAGCCATAAAGTTCAAAAGAAGTAGCAGGTAAAAAACACAGAGACTGCAATACTGGTCCAGAACAGTGATCCAGCATGTCCAGTCAAGAGCTACTGAGTCAGGAATCCAGCCTTTCACAAACAAAAGATTACTACAGAATAATCTAGCTGAATGGGACACTTAATTCCCCGCTCACAGCCACTGAAAGTCAAAGCTTTACAAAGTCATCCTGCCTGTATCATATTATACTTCTTCCTGTGCACTGCCAAACAGACAAAAAAATGTCTCCAAACATTGACTGTACAATTTGGAGGAGTAAAGACATTATCTCTGTATTTCAGTCCTTAGTAACCCAGTTCTTTGCTGAAACAGGTAGTGTAAGCTCAACAAATACCAAACAAATTGTGCTTTTATTACAGCAGAGAATTTGATCCCTTTGGACTTACCAGAGGTGTGTGCATAACAGGAGTGCTATGGCAAAGTTTCTGGATTCTTTGTTATCTGTAAACAGTTGTGTAAGACTTTGGACTCTTTTTCTTAGATTTATCAGTTCCAATTTGGGGGTGGGGTGGTGGTAAGGAGAAATGCAGTTTTTTACATGGCACCTTCCCCAAGACTTAAAAATCTTTCAGTGGAAAGAAATGTCCACAAAGACAGTTTCATTGTTTGAGAACTCATGAAAATGCTCAACGATGAAGCTCACTCTGATTATCAAAAAAGCAAAGCCGTATGACAATCTCACTAAGTGTGTTTTTCAGTTAAAACTTCTTAGCTCTGCTGTGTAATTTCTTGGCTTTTATACATTGTGCAAAAGATCTATCTCCGTTTTCTTCTCCTTGCGTGCTTTAAACTTTGAGGACCTTTCAGAGCAGAGGTTATATGAATCATCTAGCTTTTCCCATTCCAAAATGTTTCACTGATCATTCATCATTAACTAATGATAACTATGATAAATCTTGATCTCAAAGTATTATAAAGCATATGAAAACATCTTGTTCATAGTATTAACTTTTAGATGACATATGAGGGTACAACTACAGGTTTTTCACTGTCACATACAATAAGACTCTTAATAACCCAATTACTTATTATTACATTTTCCCCCCATTCCTAGGCACTAATAGTTTCAGCCTGGGCTGCCATTTAGCAGAAACACATTCAAACAATACAACAATGAAGGAAATGGATGCTGGTGACAAGAAGCCTTTTGATGTCATAGATAGGATCCTAACTGATGTCTAGGTTTTGTTCTAATTAATGTGTGCTCTCTAAGCAGTTAACCATATATCTATGCTTTGATGTGAATGCTCTGGCCACTCATAGATCTGGGAGTGACATTTTCCAACACATCTCGGTAACTGATGCTCTTTCACTAAATGTACTGCAATGTAACTGTGCACAAAACTTGAAAATACCATGAGAAAGTAATCCTTTACTACTAGCTCAACACAGGAATAAGACACAGTCCAGAGATGAACCACACCAATCCAGAAAACAGAAGGAATGGGCACATTTTAGCAAGCTATGATCATAGAATCATAGAATCAGCCAGGGTTGGAAAGGACCACAAGGATCATCTAGTTCCAACCCCCTGCCATGGGCAGGGACACCCTACCCTACATCAGGCTGGCCACAGCCTCATCCAGCCTGCCCTTGAACACCTCCAACGATGGGGCCTCAAACACCTCTCTGGGCAACCCATTCCAGGCTCTCACCACTCTCAGGCTGAACAACTTCCTCCTCATGTCCAGCCTGAACCTACCCATCTCCAGCTTTGCTCCATTCCCCCTAATCCTGTCACTCCCTGATAGCCTAAAAAGTCCCTCCCCAGCTTTTTTTGTAGGCCCCCTTCAGATCCTGGAAGGCCACAATAAGGTCACCTGGGAGCCTCCTCTTCTCCAGACTGAACAGCCCCAACTCTTTCAGTCTGCCCCCATAGGACAAGTGCTCCAGCCCTCTGAGCATCCCCATGGCCTTTCTCTGGGCACGCTCCAGCATGTCCACATCCCTCTTGGAATAGGGGCTCCAGAACTGGATGCAGAACTCCCGGTGGGCTCTCAGCAGAGTGGAGTAGAGGGGGAGAATCACCTCCCTGGCCCTGCTGGCCACACTTCTGATGCAGTCCACAATCTGGCTGCCCCTCCGGGCTGCCAATGTACACTGCTGGCTCATGTTGAGCTTCTCATCCAGCAGCACCCCCAAGTCTCTCTCCTCAGGGCTGCTCTCCAGCCAGTCACTGCCCAACCCGTATTTGTATTTTGATCCTGGATACATCTTGCTGCTTGTCATTTGGCTATCCAGACAGACAGGCTAGCCTGCAGTTAGCAAGGCTATCTGTGATGTACTCCACAACTGGGTACATTTGGAAAAAGCTGTTACACTATTTTACTCATTTACCTCTTAAAACACACTCAGGTTCACTACAGCCCTCAGCTTGGGTTCTCCACGGTCAGAGAGGGTCAGGACTACAGATAAGGGAAGCAGACAGGGATAGAAGTTGTGCAAAGCTGGTCACGGACTTAATAAGTGTTGGATTCTGTACCAACGAAATCAATGGGAGTTTGGCTCATGTTTGCAATGGGAGGTGGATCAACGCTTTATGCCAGCTGTTCCCTGCTGGGCAGGGATAATCCCTTTGAAACAAAATATTTAACTTGTTCACACTCTGTTGTTGTAAGAAGGCTTCCCATGATAATGCTTTCATGAGAATTAAAAGGTGTGTCCTATTTTTTCTTCCAAATATCTCCATTCCTGCAGTATATATTTGCTGATAAAAAGCAACACCACCCCCCAAATCCTCCCCCCGCCAAAAACCCCCAAAACAACAACACCACCCACAAAACCACACCAAACAAACCAATCCTCCCCAAAAAACCCCAAAACAAAACAAAAAACCCAAGAAACACCAAACCCCAAACCAATCCAAACAAACCAACCAAGCCATCCCCTGTGAGGAGAGGCTGAGGGAGCTGGGGCTGTTTAGCCTGGAGAAGAGGAGGCTCAAGGGGTGACCTCATTGCTGTCTACAACTACCTGAAGGGAGGCTATAGCCAGGTAGAGGTCAGTCTCTCCTCCCAGGCAACCAGCAACAGGACAAGGGGACACAGTCTGAAGTTGTGCTGGGGGAGGAATAGGCTGGATGTTAGGAGGAAGTTCTTCACAGAGAGAGTGATTGGCATTGGAATGGGCTGCCCAGGGAGGTGGTGCAGTCACCGTCCCTGGAGGTGTTCAAGAAAAGATTGGCTGAGGCACTTAGTGCCATGGTCTGGTTGACTGGACAGGGCTGGGTGATAGGTTGGACTGGTTGATTTTGGAGGTCTATTCCAGCCTGGCTGTTTCTATGACTCTACAACCAAAAAACCTTCTATCTGCTATAAACCACATGAGCTTACAAAAAGTGCAACAACAATGAGTGACAGTCTGGGTCACCTGTTTGCTCTACTGGCCATGACATCATCTCTCTTTGCAGTTTCCTCAGCCAGAAGATGCAGCAAGGAGGCATATTAATTCAAACAGCAACAACTGATATGGGACCCCATGGACAGAAGCAAAAAAATAGCTGAGGTCCATTCAGGCAAATATGATGATGTTAGGAAAACTAAACTGCCAATAGCCTTGGAGTCATGGAGAACAGAGTGTGGGAACAGTATCAGAGAGACAGGAGCTGAGGGAGGACAGTATTAACATGAAAATCAGATACGTGTGACTCGCAGCCTGGGTCTGAGCACAGCATTTAGTCTCAGTTGCTGTTTCTGCTTCTTGTTTTTGTATTTTACAGGGAAAATAAGTTTCTGAAGCATGACTGAAGCTGCTAAGGTTGTTTTGGAGATCAGAAGCACATTGTAGCTGCTTCCAGCCTCTGCACGTGTTAGTTAAGTTCAAAAACAGTGTCAAAGTTGGACCCATTTACTGCAGATTTCACTTTGGTTTACTCCCTCTTGCCCCTCTGGCTGAGATCCATTTGGCTAAGAGGCCTGGAACATAAAGTCTGCTAAGTTTTATAAAGCAATTATTTAATTTTAAAAGTCTCTTCTATTGCATTCTAATGAGATTTCCATAAAATACAGAGTCCTTCATGTCCTCCTAGGAACTTTTGTTAATTCCATAAACCACGACACTTTTTCAAAAGCTTTACATGACTTCAAGAAAATAAATTTCCAGAGACGGAGTTGTTTGGTCTTCCAACAGGGAACTGAGCTTTCTGTAGAGCTACATCTTTCAGAAGCAGAAAATGTATGGAATCATTTGATCTTAAGAGACAGTGACATTTTTATAGAATGAAAGGAAGAGCTGAGAGACCCAATGACAGACTTGGGAGCTGCATCTGGCTGGCTGTTCCACGGACCATTCTCCTTATAGATTTTTATGGCTCACCTAGCACTAATATTAAACACTTGACCTTTTTTTGTCAAATAGTATTTTAGATTATTAGGTTGGATGATTAGTTACTAAATATACTATCTGTAGTAAATAGGAAGTTGTGCAGTGTGATGCTTTAGTCTCAGAGCTTTCAGGTACTACTCCCATGGCATTTAATGTTAGCACATCGAGTGCCTTTATATTAACTTAAACCAATTGGTAAGCAAGAAGTGCAGAGCATTTTCATGCAGGGCATAGGGATTTCTGAGGTAGCACTACTAGAATGGGGATGTCTCCTTTCCCTTGCCTCCCCCAGCTAAACTGATAGCTTTAGGGGGATGGCTGCAAACATTGTTAAATCAAGTATAGCTAGGAGGCAGCTCACTCCAAACAATTTAGTCTGCTGCCTACAAAAAAAGTGCATTTAAGGTTCTGCAACCAGCACTTTGAAAATGGCTCTGCCCTGTGTCTCTCTCCCCAGTGAATTCTTCCATTCAGCCCCTCCCTGGTACATGGTACCCATGTTGGAAGCAGAAATAATAATTTGCTTTTCCACTTCTCCCTCCCAGAATCTTTGTGCCCCTGTTGGGGAAACCTTGCTGTAAACTTAACCCCTCTGCCTCAAATATTTGTATTGAAAGGTATGTAGTTACAGACCTGTGAATATTTATAACAGTTCTAGAAGACCCCCCCCCCCAAAAAAAAAGTCTTCCTGAAACTTAAAATGTTTTTAATAGCAATTGAACCAAAAGCTTGGGTAGAAACATTTCTCACCCTTAGAGGACAAGCTATGTGAAGAAGAAAAAAGAACCTTCTTAGTAAATGCTGTGGAACATATTTAGAAGAGCACCCCACAGCATCCCTGTAACATATTTATAATGTAAATTCAGCTTGGAAACAGAGAAATTTAAGATCTGAGTAACTGATTTCTTGCTACCAGCAAGTGACAGACAAAGCTGCTATATTTTTCATCAGACCAGATCTGGTTCTGATCTCAGCTCTGAAATGTAGGACTGCTACAACTCCAATCATCTCAGGAGAATCATTCCTGCCTGATAGCAAGGTTACACTTAATCTATTGAATTTAATAAAAGCAGCTTCTGTAAATTCTAGCATAGATTTCACCTTTGCCGTTATAGGATGGTACTTGTTAGCCACGCAAACCCCAAGGACTCACAGTGGATAAACAGACCAGACCACAGGACTGGGCCTTAAATTCTGAGAGGTGCAGTTATGTTTTCTTTGATTATGCAAGACAGTGTCAGACAGTGTAGTATATGCAGAAACCAGATAACTCTACTTTCTGCAGCCCAAATCCTTGGGAATTCACACAAGTGTGTGTTAAGAGTGACAAGAAGTGACTGCCACAACAAGCTCCTGGCAAAGCTGGCAGCTCGTGGCTTGGACAGATTCACTCTGACATGGGTCAAGAACTGGCTGGAAGGCTGGGCCCAGAGAGTGGTGGTGAATGGTGCCACATCCAGTTGGCAGCTGCCACTAGTGGTGTTCCCCAAGGATCAGTGCTGGGCCCAGTCATGTTCATCATCTTTATTGATGATCTGGACCAGGGGATTGAGTCTAGCATCAATAAGTTTGCAGATGACACCAAGCTAGGAGCAGGTGTTGATCTGTTGGAAGGTAGGAGAGCCCTGCGGAGGGACCTAGACAGGCTGGATGGGTGGGCAGAGGCCAATGGGATGAGATTTAACAAGGCCAAGTGCAGGGTCCTGCACTTTGGACTCAACAATCCCAAGCAGCACTGGCTGAGGACAGAGTGGCTGGAGAGCAGCCAGGCAGAAAAGGACCTGGGAGTACTGGTAGAGAGTAACTGAAGATGAGCCAGCAGTGTGCCCAGGTGGACAAGAGAGCCAATGGCATCCTGGCCTGTATCAGGAACAGTGTGGCCAGTAGGACAAGGGAGGTTATTCTGCCCCTGTACTCAGCACTGGTTAGGTCACACCTTGAGTCCTGTGTCCAGTTCTGGGCTCCTCAATTCAAGAGAGATGTTGAGGTGCTGGAACGTGTCCAGAGAAGAGTGACAAAGCTGGTGAGGGGCCTAGAGCACAGCCCTGTGAGGAGAGGCTGAGGGAGCTGAGGATGTTCAGGCTGGAGGAGTCTTAGGGGTGACCTCATTGCTGTCTACAACTACCTGAAGGGAGGCTGTAGCCAGGTGAGGGTTGGTCACTTCTCCCAGGCAACCAGCAACAGGACAAGGGGACACAGTCTCAAGTTGTGCTGGGGAAGGTCTAGGGTGGATGTTAGGAGGAAGTTGTTGTCAGAGAGAGTGATTGGCATTGGAATGGGCTGCCCAGAGAGGTGGTAGAGTTGCCATCCCTGAAGGTGTTCAAGAAAAGCCTGGATGAGCCATTAGTGCCATGGTCTAGTTGATTGGTTAGGGCTGGGTGCTAGGTTGGCCTGGATGATATTGGAGGTCTTTTCCAACTTGGTTGATTCTATGAAGAATTAAGAAAAACCTCTTGAAAGTCCAGCCTTTCTGAAAACCAAACAATGTCTGAATGGCTTGTGAATAGTGAATCTTACCTGGGAGCATCACTGTGCTCCTATAGCTGCTGTGTGGTATAATCATAATAATAAGTATTATTATTATTATTGGTATTATTAATCTGGAGCTACTCCAGTGCAGTTTAAACATGGTTATATAGTAAACAATTGCTTCCAAAACGAGCTACTAAAAACCTGCTGTGCTCCACCAACAGCCAAACTGAGTTCTTCCTGTCTCTGCTCTGTTTCTTGCTTTACCTCTCGGCACACACTAGCACAGTGACATGTGACAAGGTGAGGCTTAGGGCAGGTCCCAGTCCTCAATTCCAGAACCAAAAAGAGATGGGGCTCCTCCACAGTGCCAAACAACAGCAACTTGCCACAGAGGAGCTGCAGCAGGCAAAAATTTGTCCCCAGGAATTGTACAGGTACCTGCTAATCCAGAAAGCCACAGAATGAGAAAGTCTGGTTGCGACACAACAATCTCACCTCTTAGGCGTTGCATTACAGAACTGTGATTTGGAAGACTTGGACATCCATTCCTTGACTACAAGATAAGTCTCTACAGCACAAAGCAGCACTAAAGAAGGTTTTCTGGCCTAATCACAAGATACAGCAACTGCCCTTTTATCTGAATGCTCTGCTTACAGCTGCCACACCCAACTTACTGAACACACCTGCTTCAGCTCCCTTCATACCTACAAGAAGTTTATATCTGCCCTATTTGGAAATCCAAACTTCTGGAATCTATAGGCAAAATAGGGATTGGTTCAAATGCCCTTTTGTATACATATCTCAATGTAATTATGGTTGGCCTTTGGCTGTGCTCAGCTCCCATGTATGTAAATGCAGAAAAGGGCATGAGGCAGGAAAGACAGTCAGTAAACAAAGAGAAGACAAAGGAAAATATTTGTGCAAAGTACAGGATCTTCAATAGCTCTTTTTATTACTGCTGCTCTGTCTAAGCCTTTTGTCTAAGCTATTGATACAAAACTGATCAAAAAAGGTGTTTTTAGAACACAGGAGATTCATTGACACCATTCAAGAATCTGTCTTGAGAATCAAAATCGGTGTTCATGCCACAGTTGGCCTTGGTCTGTTGTTTTTGCCACATTACCAAATCTTTTTGCTAAAGAAAGTGAATTTTAACTCTACATAATTATAGCATTGCCTTGACTCTTGAAGTCCATAGAGCTCTTTTGGGATTACATGAATGCAGAGCAAAGCAAAAATCTAAGACCTGTTATGATGTTGGTACTTAAATCAGAGAACTGTATTTGCTGAAGGCTTTTGTAATGATCTGAATATAAGACAAAACGTGGTATATGCATAAACCAGCTTCACACCCACGATGAATTATGCTATCTTACCCACTCACAGGTAAGATTTTGACATCTTGCATGCTAAATTAGTAATTTTCTAGTCTATGTGGCTTATCAGGAGGCTTCTGAAGTAGTATTTTACTTGCATAAATTCCATTAGTGCATCTGTTGAAAAGCTACTTCCAAAATAGTGTTATGTAGACAAGTTTTCCCATATAGGTTAAAATGAAATAATGGAAGTTAAATACAAAGTCTATAGCAGGAAGTCAGTGGTAGAGCTGCAGAGCATGTCAGGGGTCCTGGCACTAGATGCATCAGGCCAGACCACGACAACTCCCCCAGCTGAAAGCCACTCTAATTAGCTGTCAATCACAAAGTAGGACATACAGTGCCCAGCAATTAATGGACATTGGCCAGTTATCTGTAGAAAACTACGTGATTCATTCTCAGGACTAGAATTAGGAAACAATTCAATTCCCCTGATTCAGTCTGTGCTCCCAAGTACTCCAAAGCACGCTGTGCCTACTCTCCCTCTCATATCTGAAGGACTGCATTTCTCAGTGCATTCAACAACATCTGCTGACTCCCACAGGTAGCCTCAATACAAAATACCTCTCTTGAGAGTGAGGGAACTATTCCACATTTGCAACTGACTCAAAGAAGAAATAAAAATTCAGTTTCTATCTCTAGAAGATCATTTCCCAGTTACACCATTTCAGCTTTTGCTCTTATATGCTCCATGGTTTCCAAGCACAATTTATCAATTCTGATATATCATATAAGCTCCCATAGTCAATCAGACTTATGGATGTTTGCCTTCTTCAATATTTCCCAAGGAGTTTAAATGGTTTTAGTTGGTACAGAACAAATACACACAGATATCTGATATTAATCACTATGGTGTTTGGCCAAAACTTGTGTTTTAGCTGTAGGCTTGTTTTCTTACGGCTAACCACTTTTTTCCATTACATCTGGCAGAAAGGATAACACAGCCTACATTTGCTGAGAAGCAGTTTTCTTACAAATCAGGCCAAAACACAGTGGCTCAGCTTCCTCAGCTCAGATCTTCAGGTCTGCACTGCAACCAGACATGTCTCAGGCACCATCTGCCCTTTAGTGCAGATGTGAGCACAGTCACTCCACTGCAGCCAGGACGTCCTGAAAAAACTGTTATGCTGAGAAAGTCTAATCTCCTCGGTCACAAAGTTTTAATGGCAATTATAAGGGGCCATAGCTCAAAGCCCCCAGAAGATACATATATGAAGTGTAAGGTGTGAAAACATAGTTGCTGGCATCGGCACAACGTGTGACTTTCTGAAATGCGAGGCACAGCGAGTAAGTATCTTTAAAACACAAAAGCAAAAGCTTTGTCTTTCCCCACTGATGTTTTAAGCTATTTATGGTCAGTCCAGCTCCTGTCAGCTTATCACAAGCTGCATGTTCTCATTGCGATCTACTGCACAGCATCACTCCAGCTCAGATGGCATTTATGTTATGAGTAAGCAAGATGGTTTTGCTAGTTTGCTTCACTCCTACCCTACAACAATTCCTGCCTGTAGAACCTGCTTCTCTCTGTAACACTGGTGAAGTCCTAGTGGTGGGCCAACTCCACCATCGCACTCATTCACCTCCTCCTCTGCTTAGGCACATGTCAGCCCCCCTGCAAAAGGCACAGTTCTTCAGATGGGGATGTTTCACCGGAATGGTTTATGTCTAGTCCAGCAAATATCAAAGCAGAGAAGGGATAAAGGTCAGATGGCCTCATTAATAGAGCTTTATTTTAAAAAGTTTTCCAGTGGTGCCTCTGGGGCCTCAAAGATATCCTCCCTGTGGTTATGCTGAACTGGCTGAGGAAGGTGAGCTCATCAAATTGGGGAGTACTTATTTAACATTGATTATTACAGCTGAGGCAGATGACAGCCTTCCAGAGTCATTTCAGTGCAGTTTTCTCATCACTGATGGCAGAAAAAGAACATGAAACCTGGCACGTTTTCTAAATAAGAGGCAAAGACACTTCAAGACTTGATACCATATACATAGCTATAAGCAAATCTGTATACCAACCAAAAAATGTATACCAGCCATGCACTCCAAATAGATGGCTGGGCATTTATTGCTAAATCTTGTTTGGCACAGTGCAGGTTGGAGCTCCAGATGGATAGAAGCCTCAGGGAAAGACACATTTGCCTACAGAGTTAACTGTTAATACTGAAATGAGATTTTCTATCTTCTTCCTCCATTCTTTGTTATTATCAATGGGTTCTACCCTTTTCACACAGAGGTTACATCACTTCTCCTGTTACTTTCACTGGTTGAACAAAACAACAAAGTGATTACCTGCTTATCCTCCTGATCTGTCATTGCAAGACCTCTGCAGATGACCAGCTGCACAGAACATTCTCTCTACAGCTCTCAGGAGTATAATTCCTGAACTACATATAAATATATTCTTCCAATTGATAACCACATTGCATGTTTGAATGAGTCTTATTAGCAATTATAGGAAAGGTGGGAAATTTGTCACAATATGGTTACACAACTTCATACAGACCCACACACATATACATACATTCTGTAATACATTTAGCTTAATGCTGCTAATTCTCCCTGTGCTTTGACACTGCATCTGAGTCAGACCAAAGTCTGGACATGACGTCTTGCTTCCTCTTTGCTGTTACACGTTGCTGCTATGGCAAAATGGCTGACAAGAGAGAAGAAAGCCTCTGAGGTATTCTGACAGTCTTTGTCAAGAAGATCCCAGAAGCATGGATTTTTTTTATCCCACAGGCCTCACAGATTAAAGTATCGAAGCAGTCACTGCTGTTACCCTTCTTATCCAAAACTCATATGAAACCAGTGTAATGGCATAGGCTACAGTGTCACCAATGTCCTCATGACACCAAGCTCTACATCTTCTTTTCATCAAAGCCATATGTTGTAGTTTCCTTGGGTCTGGCAGAGATAAGACATAGATGAAAGCGAGTCGGCTGAAACTTTCTCTAGATAAGATGAAGATGGTGAATGAGTTTGGCAAGGAGAAGTGTTTCAGGTTGACAAGAATCCATTTTCAAAGTTGAAGGAGATTCCCATTGTCAGAAAGGACAAGGGATTGTTTTTTAGGTCTCTGATAATTCTTTTTGCTCTTTTCTCCAGCTGGACCGTGTTTCTTGAAATGCAAGTCCCAAAAGGAGATCACAGTAAATCAAGTGACTTCTTATGCTTCTATTAGATATAGGTAGTCAGCAGCACTGTTTCTGTTTCAGGCCCTTCTGGCATATTTACTGGGTGGAGGATCATTGCTTGTTATTTCTTCTGCACTATGATGGTATGCAGCTTAGATGGACTCAGCACCCCCAGGAAAGTTACGCTTAGATAGCACAGAGCCATGCAAACCCAATACATTCTGCAGTTATTTTCCAGATTCACAACGTTTTAGGCAACATCAGGTTCTTCTAAGTTGGCCAACCTTTTTAGCCTGAGATTCAGAGCTCTCTTAATTGTTGACCCTCCCTCTCATCACATCAGCTTTCTCTGACCTTAGTCCCACCATTAATGGCACCTTTTTGCTGTAAAGCATTCTGTCTAATCTTCTCTCATGTCCAAGATGCTGATTCTTCCAAAAGTTTGAGCCTTTATTGCTCCTTTTAAAGCCTTTCTTAGTCCTTGCAGAATATTCCACTCTCTACTCCCCTCCCCCACCCCCAAGTGGAGAAGCAGGGGGAATTAATCTGCTCAACCTATTTGACTAGATCATCATCAGGATTAATAATCTAGCACTGCCCCTTACCTGGCTCGAATGGGACACAGCCCACAGTTCTGCAATAGAGACTGCCCAGAAGCCTGCTAAAAGCCATAGCCTGGATGTACACACATGTATCCACCAGTCACCACAAGATCACCCATAGTCATGTTGTGCTGGCAAGGGTAATGGGTTCATCCCTTTGAGAAGGAGACTTCTTCATTTGCAAATGTCTTTTGCTATGCTGTCACTAGAGGACTACTCTGGAAACACAGAGGGAGCCTTCTCAGACGCTCCGACTAATACAGGATAAGGCTGCTTACTCTATTGCAAGGTAGAGAAGAATATGTTACAAAGGACAAATTACATGTATTCTCCATACTTTGGATGTGCTGCCAGAAGCTTGCTGGCCTGAGAACACTGATGCCTGTCTTTTTTTAAAGTGAGTCAGGGATGTATTCCCTAATTTGGGCCATGTAGCTCAGTAGACAGTAAGTGAGGCTCATCTCTATATTCAATGAAAGCAGCAAACTGGTGGAGTCAGAAATTCTTTGGAAAAGAAGTAAAAGGAAAATGACAACAAACGAAGCTTATACAAGAACAAGGAAAATGACCAAACAAGAGCCACACCGGTCACTTTTTAATCACCCTATCTGCTAAAAAGACAGGTAATGCTTATGTAAATGACACACTTTCCAGATAGCACAAAGAAGACACTGTTCTTCCTCTCCCTCGATGAAATTTATGACTCTGCAATTTATTAAATCCTTCTCTCGCATGTGGAAATAAAAATAAAAAAATAAAACAGATCTTGGAGATGCCCCCAGAGGAGCACAAAAGGCAGGCAGCTGATGCAGACAGCATGCCAAGGTTTTGCGCAGGAACTAGGACTAAGAAAAACGGGAAGCAGATACTTCAGAAAATGTTGTGGTAGCGTTGGTGTTCAGGTTAGGCTGCCCAGGGAGAGAAGTAATGTGTTCTCAAGTCATTACTGGGGATTTTCAGTGACTATAGTGCCATTCATGAAGCAGTTACTCAGCTCTGTAGTGTGAACAGTCAAGATCTCATGGCTTTCTGATTAGATTTAAGGGGAATGCTGTGGGGCCCTCATGTTTCATGACTTAGAATTACAAAGTGTGCAGTGACCATCTTAGTACTTAGCACATAAATGCATTTAGTATAAACAATAGTCCTGAAGAACTGTGAGCTTTATTATCTGCATGTTGAAGTCTTTCTCAGTGTTTTAGGGAAAAAAGCATGTAAATATGCAGGCTCTGAGGTTTCCACAGAAACCTCTGGTTAAAAAAGAAATGACAACAGACTTACACTCAAGGGGAAAGGGCAGTATGGCTAAGTGCAAAGAACAGCTGGGGTATATGTAATGTTACAGTTATTTTGCCGCGCTTCCTCTAAGATGAACCAAAGACCTTGTTTTGCTGGATGCTGAATGCCCTAAAGTCCTATTACATGTCTCAGGAAAGGACCTTAATGTTTTTTATTGGGACCCATATCTACACATATAACATGGCCTTTGAAGATGAAAGGATTTCTTCCCCCTCTGCTTCCATTTGTTGCCTCTTGGTTGACATGTTCCTATATGGACACTCAGCCCCCAGATATCTGTTGCCTAATCAGGGACATCAATAACATCCTCGATGGGAAAACTCTGGAACTTCTATGAAAGTCAGAAGTGTGAAGAACAGATCTCAGATGATACAGATGCGGTCATTGCTGTATGATCAGATAAGCAACATTGCAAGTTCATTTTTGTATGCAAAATAAAATAAAAATGTCAATATTTACACATAACCTTCAAGGTTCTTGCCTTTGCAGCTCTTTAGTATTCAGTACAGACCACGTTTTCTTTAGTCCATTACCAACAGCTTGGAAATTTAGTTAGAGGATGCAACCCAAATGTTCCTCCAAATGTTGTTTCCAAATGGTCATCTTGAAAAATGCTGCTTAAAAGGATGAAACCTTTATGTGAGGATATAAGAACCCATGCACAGAGAAATACAAACTGCAGAGAAATATTCTGAAGATTAAATCCACTAATGATAAAGACATTACTGCTAGGCACAGTTTAATTTGTTGGTAACTAAATCACCAGAGGCTTTTTACAGGCTGCTTGGAACCCGACTATTGTGTACTGCACATTCAACCTCTAAGTGTGTGGTGACACAAACAAATAAAAGTGATCATAACAGTTGCAATGTAGTTAGAGACACAATTGAGAACATCTGTATTGTAAGCAGAAATAAATTAGAAAAACTGAAGTGTTTTGTAGCTGTGAAACTGAGGGCTAAAAAAAAAAAATAACCTACAGCACCTGGATTAAGCAGTTATAAATAATGTATAAAGGAAAAATCTCATTACCCCCTGTGTAAACTCCCCCCCAACAAAATGTATTTTATGAATGTTGCATCACAGTAATAAATGCAGCATTTGTTTTCCCCATAAACTTTCCATTTCATGACTGTAAGATAGTTTGGATTTGGAAATAATGGCCAGCAAATGTACTGTTTGCAGGATTAGTTTCCCTCAACAAGCAGCTTTGAACTGACCTTCAGTTTTTTGGGCTAAAGAGCAGAGACTTACACAGGCTTAGCAGAACTCATCTTTGTGCCTACAAAGCTGTGGCAGTGTTGTGTTGTACTCGCAACAGAACCATACTATATAAACAAATCCAATAGCACCACTGGAAAGTATTTAGACTGTAAGCCTTGAATGTTATAATTGCCTGATATCATGGAAGAGTTTATGAGATTATACTAGATAAAGACAACATATGAATGTGGAAAGGTTTCCCTTTGCAAAAAGCCAGGTCTTACAGCAGGACGCTGCAGGATGCATAGTTTCTATTTACATTTACGAGAGCAAGCACTGTAGGGGAAAAAAAAAAAGAATGTTTCCAGTTTTCCTTTTCTTTGCAAATGTTCAGTTCGGTGTAAAGATGCCAGGGCTGATTCCTCTCTTCTGTTAGCTTTACACTAAGTCAGCTTTGCAGAAGTACTCAACAGATTACTACTAGATTTAGGCTTACTGTCAAATCGCACCACTGGCTTTTTTTTTGGTTGAAGACACCTTGATTTCCCACATATGAAAAAGGGTCAGCTTCCTGGTGATCCAAAGCAGCAACCCTTGGGAAATTCTCCTAATGAGCTGTACACTCGATACACAATTGTCAAGCCACAGCATGGAGAAATGGGGGTGAGAATGGGGATGAGAGGCTACAAAGGAAGTCATCATCTAGAGTCATATTGAAACTGAAGAGATTATAAATTAAAAGGATAAGAACTTCCTACTGGCTGAGAGAGATAAAATGTCACAAACATAACAACATTATAAAGTTAGGCTCGCATCTGGAGTGTTTTCCTCTATGATTAATGATTGGGCTCAACCAGGATGAGAAAGGAAAAGCAAAGTTCCTCTTGAACTAGCTTAAAAATGCCACAGATGAAGGAAAAAAAAACCCACAGGAACATCAATTTAAGAAAATAACAAAACAAAAAATCCTCTATGAAACTGTAAAGGTCAGGAAAGATTTGGGTGTTTTTAAATGCTGTCTTGAAGAAATTTCATAAAGGTTAAGATGTCATGTAGTTTCAGAGTCATGGGCACTGGAGGGGGGTCCTTGAGTGCCAGCTACTCCTCGGGCCACTCGGTGACTGTGAGCTGCAATGACAGTGGACAGCAGGAGGCTGGCGGATCAGAAGCTATCACAGCGCCACTGGGGAAAACCTGCGACTTGCTCCCCAAAGAATGGAGAGCTGTGCAAATATTTCATCATCTGGGAGCTAGGCAGTGGATGAAATACAAAAATACGCCTTAAATAACGTATGAGGGTCTCATTTGAATTGCCTAGAGGAAGTGCGTTCAGTATTCAGGCTCTTCAACTCAGTCCACTGTGCCCAGGAGGAGCAGAAAGCATGGTAGGGATGTTATTCAGAGCCAGAGGAGCTCCCGGTGGCAGCCTCAGGTGCGCAATGCAATGGCTCTGAGCAACACAAGGATCTCTCGTGCTTCGAGATTCCCTCAGGGCATGTGGTCAAGCAAGGCAGAATAGGAACTGTAACACCTCTTTTTTCAAGTCTTACAGGTGAGAGCAGGAAAGTCAACATGACTGTGGAAGAATTTGGAAGGTGACTTTTCCTTCACCTGTGCCCTGCTGAGCCTGCTTGGAAGTCGTTGGGCTAGCTCCTTCCTCCTGGGGGCTCCTGCACCCTGCTCCCATTTAGCACTGATCTGGACCTTTTTTGTCTGTCTCATTCTCCAGTTCCTCCTCCCTCGGTATTTAGTTCCCTCATACAGAACTGCTGCCTCATAAGGACTGGAATCACTGGGAAAAAACGGGCTTTGCAGGTGCAAGTTGCAGCATAGGAGGTTCCACATGAATACAAGGGAAAACTTTCTCACTGTGAGGGTGACAAAACACTGGAACAGGCTGCCCAAAGAGGTTGTGGAGTCTCTTTCTCTGTAGACATTCAAAACTCACCTGGACGTGTTCCTGTGTGACCTACTCTAGGTGATCCTTCCCTGGCAGAGGGGTTGGACTGTGTGATCTCCTGAGGTCCCCTTCAACCTTTAATGTTCTGTGATTCTATGATTCTGCACAGGAACTGCTACCTCAGTCCTCTGTCTTGCACTGCTCAAGTGCAAGTCTCTGTCTCTGCACCGCAAAGTGCAAGTCCTCTGTCTTTGTACTGCTCAAGAGTAGAGCAGAAGAAAAAAAACGCCCGTTGTTCTGGCTCCTTGGGTTGTGAGATCTTGTTAAAAATTATCTTGCCTCTACAAAAGCAATATAGCAAGGACTAGACAAAATACTGCTTCAGAAGCCTGTATTGTCAAGCCTAGGAAAGGAAGACAAGAAAATTAACAACTTTGTTTTCCCAACTTTTCCTCTGTTGGATTCTATGTCTCACAGAGCACGGCTACAGGTATGTGTAGAAGAGCTTACTATAGGTCTGACTGCTTGTCTTTTTTACTCTGAAGATCATCATTCAAAATTACAGTGCTGTATAAATAGTTACTAAAAAAACCCACAATAATGGCACCAAAATTATCCATAGAGTTGTGTTTCTATTTCTTTAGTTTATATAGAATCACACAATTGTTTTGTCCAAAAAAGACCTACAAGCTCATTAAGTCCAACCATTGACCTAACACCACCACCACGGCCATTAAACCATGTTCCAGAGTTTCATATCCCCATGTTTCTTAAGCACCTCTGAGGATGGTGACTCCACCTGGGCAGTCTGTTCCAATGCCTGACCACTCTTTATGCAAAGAAATTTTCCCTAATATTCAATCTAAACCTCCCTTGGTGGAATTTGAGGCTATTTGCCTTCACCTGATACTAGATACCTCTAGATACTAGAGAGACGGACACCCACTTCACTACAAGCTCTGCCTACGACATAACTGCCTAGTTCCTCAAAAATGTCCTCCAAAAGTTGCTGGTTTTTTTCTGCCAGTCTGATATATACAATTTTCTTTCCTCTGAGAAGCTGAAATGCCCTGCTTTAGGTAGTAAAGCAATATGTTAGCCCACTAAGTTTTAGAAACAGCAGCAATGCAATGAACTATAACTAATCTTTATAGAAAATAAATGCATCTTTATAATTCTTGGAGAAAATGGGGAAATGGCATAGTCAAAATGATTTTTTACTACTGAACAGAGCCATTTTCTTTTGTGTGTGATGTCCACTGTATTGTAAAAGACCGAAAACTCTGTCTTATATGCACAGGCAAAGCAGCTTATAGCATCACCTCCACTTGTCCTCAGCGTCTAAGCACATGCTGTGCATTCTTGGAGCCTCACGTCTGCTAGCTCACATAAGCCTGGCTTTATTTGTAGTCTTAACAAAGAAAAGGTATTTGAACACAGTTCTTTTCCCTCTCACTCTTACAGACACAGATGCAAACACATACATATGTATGTATGCATGCACATACAAAACATTCATCCCTACCTTATTCTTTAGTGTCAAAATGATATTGAAACATATTATTAAGGCATATTTTTCTATCAGAAACTGGCTAGATTTTTCTCTAACAGCTGCACTTTAGATTTTAATTAAGTAATAACAGTTGTGCCTTATTTAACTAAGCCAGCACAACTTGCTTGTGTTTCAGGATTTATTTATTTATTAAAAGGGTTTGTATTTTGATCTGTAGCTCTCTATAGCTAAGAAAAAGTATGAGTCAGTGCAATATAATAAAGACACAGGTAGGGGCATTTTACTTTTGCCAGGGCAGATCTCAGCCACATTTTTAGCAAGCTCTGTTTAAGCCAACACACTTATGCCAGGAAAATAAATAAAGTTGGTCAAACTCCTTGTGCCTTTGGCTCTGTGATTTGCTACTGGAATCCTACAGGCAACAAGCTGAAGACCACCTTTCTATGGATGTTTCCCTCAGACTACAAAAAACAATTGGCCTTTGGAGTCACCAACCTTGTTGCTGATACTATTTAATCAAACAGATTTTTTTGGGAAATATAATAGCTATAGTGTTTGGCTACAATGATAGAGAATATAATTTAATGGATCTCTCACACACTCAGAAGTTCAGCACCTGTGGAACACTCTAGAAATGAGCCAAAATAAAGCTATATTCAGCTTTGATATCTCTGAATGAAACCTAGGAAAGGTCTTGGTCTACTGAGAGATAATGGGAGGCTGAGCAACCTCATAGTTTGTTTTTATTTTGTGCCTTTTACCTGGGAAATGCAGGTCTTGACACGTTTGCCTCCTAAAACCTACTGGTGAGAAATTAAAAAGCCCAGAGAAAGTAGAAGCAGGCTATCAAAGCTGTTGTTTTAAGGGAATAAGAATTCTCCCCCAGCCTTAACCCTGTGAAGATCTTGCTGCTTAAGAGAAGAGTTGCACAGAACAGCTGCTGGCAAAGCAGCCTGCAGAGGTTTGGAACACGGCCCTGTGAGCCCTCTCTTCTATCACCTGCATACCACATTCCATCACTGAATGCCATCAAGTCACATGAGAGCTACATTGCGAGAAGGAAATAGTCTCTGTAAAAATAAACTCAGGAAGGAACACATCTAGAAAGCCATTCAAGGCAGTGGGGCTGGCCCAGCTGTGCATTTGAGTGATTTCTAACAAGAAAAGCAGGGTGAACTTTCTGTGAAACTTTGCTACTGCTTTGCTCTCGGAGGTTGCAATAATTATCTTAATACACCACTACAGGAATAAGCAGAGCAAGCAGAGGATGCTACCCCAAACCTGCAGGGTGGAAACAGACAGCTTGTTGAGCTTGCTGAAGTGGTGGAGAAGAGATGCATTCACATACCAGCAGGTACCTGCAAAGGAAGCCATACCTAAATCTGTAACTTTGAGACAAATAAAATGTATATATTTGCATACACAGGCAAGAACAGTGCCATTTCTGAAAGAGTTGGGAAGATTTTCTCAGCCATAGCGTAATTTGTTTCCATGATACTATGCTTCCAGTGTCATGTACAGTACACCCTATCTGTCACCAAAGTCAGGCTCAACAGCTGCTTGACATGGCCCTAATCAAGACAGATACAAACCCCAGTAACAAAGGTACTGCAACCCCCCAAAGCAAAGCTGACACAATTGGCTGGCATGTTTATTTAAATGGCTCATTTCTGTCCTGTTAGCACATTCCAAATCAAAGTCCACACTGTTTATTTTAAAGTGAATTTTGGTCTCCTGCTCCCCTATGTTTATGAATGTCTGCTTCTGACAGCTGACAAAGGGCATGCTGAAGATTTACAGTATCCACAGCTGGCAGTGTGGTGCAGTGGGACTTTCCCCACATAATTTTGCTCTTTGTGCCTCAGCCACAGAGAAAACTCCCCATCGAACACCCCCAGTGGGAGCTGAGTGCCACATGGAGGAGTGCTTTCCTTGTGCTGGTACTGTTTTTCCTTTCACTGTGGGGAATTTTCTCTATGTCAAAGCCTAGCATAAGCAACCCTGGGAGAACCTTAAGTCCTTCCTCAGGTGAGGTACATGGGAAACAGGAAGGTACGGGCTTCAGTATGCTTCATATCCAGCCCAGCAGTGTAGTTTCTATGCCCACTGACCCTGGCATCAGGCTTATGGTCATGTGGCTCTAACTGGGAGGAGAATTTGCTGTTCCATGTAGGCTCTGATTATTTATACCATATTAATTCCACTGACTCGTTACTGCTGTAACTCTGGAGAGAGCCAGTCCACAGACTCCTGCTTTTGACAGGATGCTCTCTTGCATACCAACTACAATGGAGCAAAGACAGATGGAACAGTGTCCCTGAACTGAAATACCTAGAATCCTTTGCTTTTCAGCCATCTTTGGTCACCACCTTTTACAGCTTCCCAGTAGCAGCATGACCCGGGGATCTATGTTGTTCAACAACTTCACATTTTTCCTTTATTGTCAGATCTAGGGTAGGGTGTCCCTGGGCATGGCAGGGGGGTTGGAACAAGATGATCCTTGTGGTCCCTTCCAACCTTGATTCTATGATTCTATGAAATGTGATGTTTAAAACCCTTGTGAGATGTCTAATGCAGCACTGCATTCTGTTTCAACTGCACACATGCCAAGAGGGAAACTCTTATAAACCATGTCACATCACCTTTTAGTTTACAGAAATACTAAGGCTATCAACACCAGAGTAGAAAAAGACACAAGTTTGCTACCTGCAGGTACGGGCTACACAGGAAGTTCTTGACTATCCCTAAGCACCCTAGGTTGAAATATTCTTAGGCAAGTGTCATGTGCTTCAGTAACTTCCATCTCTCAGTAAATAAGATTCTTGTCATACAATCATAGAATCAACCAGGTTGGAAGAGACTTCCAAGAGCATCCAGTCCAATCTAGCACCCAGCCCTAGGCAATCAACTAGACCATGACACTGAGTGCCTCATCCAGGCTTTTCTTCAACACCTCCAGGGACGGCAACTCCACCACCTCCCTGGGCAGCCCATTCCAATGCCAGTCACTCTCTCTGGCAAGAACTTCCTCCTAACATCCAGCCTAGACCTTCCCCGGCACAACTTGAGGCTGTGTCCCCTTGTTCTGTCGCTGCTTGCCTGGCAGAAGAGACCAACCCCCAGCTGGCTACAGGTGCCTTTACTCTGCAAAATGCTAATTTATAGATCTAACAAAGAGTAACACCAGCCAATGAGACACTTGTGACCTGGTTAGTCATATGACCTGGCAAAAAGGTAAGGAAAAACTAGAAAGACCTCTACATAAAAAAACCCCTAAGGAGAACAAGAGAAATATGCCAAGAGAAAATATGACATACACACTTTATACACGTTTAATTTCTGTTGTTTTGGTCAGAAAACAGCTGCAGGTGTCCTCTAATTGTATGGCAAATAGCAACTGTCATATTTAACTTGTGACACCTACCATCCGGCCTCCTCATATCGCCCCCTTCTTTCATTACACCTTTAGTGCCGGAGTTCCTAACGCCGGAGCTAACTTTCAAGCTAGCCAATTAATGCATTATTTACAAGTGAAATGTTATTAAAAACAGATTCTTAATTTACTAATGATTTAGTAGACCCCAGGCGATATTCCAATTTGTTTTTATTGAAATTGAAGGAACACTTAGAAGAAAAGGGAAAAAGTAATGTCAAAGATATTTTGGGCTATTCATCTGCGCTGCACTTTCTGTGTTATTATGTCTACCCCTACATCTTCCCTCCCTTTTTTTTTTTTAGTATATTGTATTTTTAATACATAACCTAACCGGTTGCAGCATGATTGAGGGGAAAGGTCTATGAAAAATGAAAACCAGCACAAACACTATTGTGAGTTTTGTTTTTAAAAAGCACCAGGCAGTCTGGAATGACTCAATACACATGTTCACCATACAATACAGCGCATTTTGATTTACAGCGCTGTTCTAGCAGCACAGCAGGTTAAGAAGGTTAGAAGTCAAGGGAAATTAAATGTTATTAGCATTCCACGATTGTTGTGCTGTACAAAAGTGAGTATGTAACTTTTCAAATACATTTTTAAACTCAAATTTGTTTCCGAGGCTTTTAGCTTGTCAGAAACTTTTATGAGCGTGTGTATACTTCTTTGTCCTCCCCATTTTTTGCTCTTTCTCCTCTCCTATCTGCACCGGTTCAGGATGTTCATTAAAGACTAATCCCACTCCTACCTTCTCTCTTTGCCAAACTGCCACTACCTGCAATAATGCTGTTGTCATTAAAATGTTGACATTCACCGTTTAGGGCCACTTAATACAGGAAATATCTGTGATTCAGCGGCATTACTAATCAGTTGCAAACACTAAGCATCAACATTTGAATGGTGACCGTGATAGCTTCAAGATACTTACTTCTTTGTGTTTGTTTTTTCTGTGGGAACAAATGAAACCAAAGCAGGATTTCATGAGCAAGTGTGTATTTTACTCCCACAGGGTGGTTTACCAACCACAGATATGCCCAAACCACGCAGTTTCAGCTTGGCTTTAAGGGCAGGGTGGGGGATGCCAGATGTAGGGCTCTGACACTCAACATGCATGTGAACAAGTACCTCGGACACAGGTGTGGACATCTTCACTGGGAGATCTCCATGTAGGTAAGGAGGCTATGGCAGAGAATGTCTAATATAGGCATAGTAGCTCCAGCAATTTTGGTGAAGATGATGAGAAGGCTAATGGGTGTTTTCAGAAAGCAGATAGGGCCCCAAGTCTGGTTGTTTCTACCCACACAAAGCCTGCACCAGAAGCAACTTTTAATCTGTGGGCAAAATATTACCACACCTAACTAAATGAGAACCAACCCAGATAGGTCTGCACAGCTACTACCTCTCTTAAAGTAACAGGAGAGGCAAAGCAAAAGCCTTTCTGTGTCTCAGACTGTCATTTGTAAAATAGGGATATCATCGCTGCTTTAGCTTGCAAAGCTGATGCCAAGAGAATTTTGGTAACTACATGGAATTATCTTCTTTAGGATGGCAACAGAACTTACGTAAATCAGGTACATGGATCTGCACTCATCCTTACTAACCCCTGGTGTGTTTGGAAGACCTTCTGTATCATCACCTCTTTGATCTGGGTGTGAAATCAGATGTGACAGGCTGACCATGAAATGACTCTTTACTGACAGTGCCACAAAAGTGGCAATCTCTGCCGAGTCACCAAGTAACCTGATCCTTGTAGGCTACTGGCTACCCAACACAGCACAAGTTTCTCTCTACAGGGGGCAAAGCTGGCTGTGCACAGCCCTCCTGAGTGCCTTGTGGCCAAGCTTTCTGCCACCTTGGTCTCTGCCCACCTCAGGTTCATTCTTTGCTGAGATGCGCTGCAAAGCTACAGCCATTATCAGAACTTGTCTACCTCAGCAAGAGCTGCTGACAGCCACTAGTGACCTGACCTACCTCTAATGACTGGCTCAGAGGAGGAGGAAGAGCCTTCTACCAGCATTAACCCAGCTAGCTTAGCTTAGGTGGAGAAGGTAGAGGCTCTGGATTTTCAAGTCCCTGCTCTCACTTGTGCTGATAAGCTGTTGTGCTGGATCATTGCAAGAGAAGTCATCAGGAAGTTTCAGACTTTGCAGACTAATGCTGTGTTTATTCAACTTTCCAATCATTCCTCTCTACTATCTGTGTTTCCCATACCATGAAACTGCACTACACTGTGCAATTGAATTAGTTGTACAGTGACTCAAAGGCATTAAACAATGACTTTGATATTTTAAGTACTGTCTAGGAGGGATTTTTAATTCCTTCCTCATAATGAAAAAAGCAACATAAGAAAAAGCCCCACAGTTACACAGCCCTGAAACATTGATTTTTCTTTTCCATCCTAGGTAGACCCCTCTGACATGGCAGGACAAAAATTATCCTTAAAGCTTTCAGCTTGTTTAGTGGCTGAATAAAAACAAAACAAACACCAACACATAACTTTAATGCCACCCAGTAACACAAAAAAATAAGCCCTTGTTATTCCACCTTCTAAGTTCACAAATCCTCCAAGAACTTTCCAGGTGCTGTTGAGTCCATGGGTAGACATGTCCCTCCTCCTCTAGCTGCAGCTACACCTGCTGAAATGGCCACTGAAATGGCCCCAGTATTTGACTTATTCAGGGTAAATGAATTTATTGTGACTCAGGTTAGGGAGTGCCCTCACAAACAGCTTACTCTGCAGCTTGGAAGGGGATACTGACTTTCATCAAAGGAGTGGTGACAAGCTCCTGAATGGAAGATGGCCCCACTGCTGATACACCTGCAGCTGAAAGAGATGTGCCCCAAGTGTGAACTCCCTGCTAGCTCCCTTGGAAAGTGAGGGAGAGGGAAAAGGGGAGACAGCTGTGCTTGCACACACTTGGTCAGCAGGACACCCAGGATGGCACCAAAGCTGACAGCTCCAGAGTGGACCACGGTGCTGAGGTGGGCTCCAAAATGTCACCCTCACCTCATAGACAGCAAGAGGATCAGCTGCCATCATGGCCCAAGCCAGACTGAAGGGTAACCAGTTCTACCCTTGCGAAAACACATTCCAGATGGGTTCTTGTTGGAGACTGTGCTGAAAGTGAGCACAGGAGTAAAATGAGAGTAAAATGAGTGAAGAAATACTGTGAAAGTATTGGTGTTAGCGACTAAGAGAACAGGAACAGACACTTAAGTGACTTCACACCAGACAACAAATATATGAATAGTTGTTGAAAGGATGTTTGACTTTCACAAAGGGGTTTAAGCAAACATTTGTTTGTTCATTAGTCTTAAGCATCACTTTTATGGCAGGAGATTCATTAAGCCTTTACACATATCTGCAAGCAAGATATTTGGTTGTTTTACAGATTAAGACACAAAGCAGCATACCCTCTTTACACAGAGCTGCCTTGAAATACCTGTAATAGAGTGAGATAGAGTTATTAGACACTGGCTCTGTGAATCTTCTTTCTTGAAGGTTAGTTGGGATGCCATGTCGGTGAAGATAAGCTTTTAAAGGGCCCGTTTCTGCTTCTGCTTGTTTGTCTGCATCAACTTTCAGATTCCCTGGTTAGTTTTAAATAGCAGATGAATGAAATCTGTTTCATGAATTAAATTATATTGGTGCATGGGAAAGTCATTCCTGGTTACAGCTGGTGCTGTAGAGCACGTACCATGGCTCAGAAACTTCTTGGGACAGATCACAGCACAGATAGCTCCGTTCTGCATTTGGAAAGTGTCATTCAAGGGGGAACTCCCTTTCCCAAATATTCAGCACCACAGCCACAACAATGTTGTGTGTTAAAAGGTGTAGCGTGTGGGCAATGCCATCCCTACAATCCTTTTATGCTTAGTGAAACCTGCCCCAAGGTAAAGCATCTGATGGACTATGCTCAGGCCACTTGTTGAATTTGGACTTTGGAGTCATTATGGCAGCTGGAAATCAGGAATACTCATCATGCCTATTTCACTGGTTGCAGGATGAGGGTAAGTCTGGAGTCATTAAGAAGGGCTGCCTTCTTTAGGACTGCTTTGTGTGATTTATGCTATATGAGGTCTTGCAGCAAAACCCAAACTTGGATCTCTCTATATTTTCAATCTACAAAGCAGATTTGGAAAACACTGTAACCAAATCCTCTGTGATGTAACAATGACTTCAGCATAACTAACTACACTGATTTATACCTATCAAAACATAACTAATCTCAAGTGAACAAGTTACACTTTGCCTCCTCTGTTGAGGTAGGCTTTTTCCTCTGAGCGGTGCTGCAGAGTGTAATGTTAGATGGGATGAGGGTCAGCAGTAACATAATCACAGCTCTGAGGTCTCCAATTTATGCGTCTCCATGTCTTCACCTCATCTCACCAAATGATAACGAAAAAGGTTACAACGTGCAAAGCAAAAAGCCCAAGTTGTTAACTTCCTGAACTTGAAAGTATTACATGCCTAAAATTATTGCCAGCACAATGTACTTGACATCTTGTACAGCTGATCTGAATGGAAGATGGCATGCAAATATTTCACAGTATTGCAGCATTGTTATCATAAAACCCTTATGCATATGTTTAGTATGACAACAAACCCCATAAATTAGGTGACTTGGTATAATTCATGGCAATATTTCTGACGTACACTAGTGATCACAGGATGATAGGGGTTGGAAGGGACCCAAGTTGATCATCAAGTCCCACCCCTCTGTCAGAGCAGGACAATACTATCTAACACAGATCACAGAGGAACACATCCAGACAGGCCTTGAAAGGCTCCAGAGAAGGAGACCCCACAACCTCTCTGGAGAGCCTGTTCCAGTGTTCTGGGACGCTTACAGGAAAGAATTTCCCCCTTGTGTTGAGGCAGAACCCCTTGCACTTCAACTTACACCCATTGCTCCTTGTCCTATCACAGGGAGCAAGTGAGAAGAGGCTGTGTGTCCCCTCCCCCTGGACAGCCCTCAGATATTTATAAACATTTATCAAATGCCCTCTAAGTCTTCTCTTTTCCAGACTAAAAAGTCCCAAGTCTCTCAGCCTCTCCTCATAAGACATGCCCTCCAGTCCCCTAATCATCAGTGATACTGGAGAACATGTCAGCTTAGGAAAAAATGATCATCACTATCTTCCAACATCTCTATAAACCCATGGCAGTAAAGACATGGGTGGTCACATGACAATATCTTCTACATTTCTCTATGCTTCTAGGTAGAATACCTGTTCAAAACCAGCCCACAACCATTTTGACCTGCAGTCTTTGTATGAACAAAAGTAGAGTAGTAGAAGAGAGATCTGGCCACACTCTAAGTCCTGCTTACTTCATAACCATTAACACTTAGGATGGCTACAAGCCTTGAGGTGAAAAATTGCAAGAAATTCCATAGAACAAAACTAATCATTGCATGGGAGCATTTCTAGGTGGTCTAAACCAAAACACCAATCCAGTGGTATATGCTGTGGAGGCACAGAAGAAACTTTCACCGAAACCTGACAACATCAGTCAGTCATGTAGCTTCCCTTTGGGGCTGTGTTACAAGGACTATCCATAATAAGCCATACCAACTTCAGAAGTCTTGAGACCACAAATGATTTTGTGGCTCTTCTGTATTATAGCTGCTAGTGCTAAGTTTATAGTTTAGAAAGCAGGGAGAATGATACGTTGTGCTCAGGAGAGAGGAAAAAAAGCTCTTCCTTTTCCACACTTCAATAACAATTGCAAAATGCACAAGTCACAGAAAAGCAAATAATGCTGAAAATAATTTCTGCTCATAAAAAAAAATAACCACAACCTCTTGCATTCCCTCTTCTGCCTTCTTTTCCTTCTTACTATACTCAGCTCCATGCCTCTTGACATTTTCTCTTGAACCCCTTATTCCTCCTTCCCTTTGCCTCAAACTTTCTGTAGATGTGGGCTCAGGGCAGGCTGGAGAGGTGAATAAACCTGAACTTGGTAAACACAGATTTGCACTGACCACTTCCACCTTCAAACAAGACAGCTAACTCCATCACTCAGTAAGCCAAACCCTTATCTCTGCATTTCCTGACTGGACAAGAACTCTTCCCTGCTTTGAATGTTATAGCCGTGGATATTCAATACCTGTGGCAGCCTTTCCTCAGGCCTCTTCATGCCCAGCAGTTAAATTCTATACAAGCTCCAACATGAGTTCTACACGGAGGTGCAAAGTCTTAAGATATATAAATTTGGAATGCACTCCTAGCCAGTGCTTGGTAGCTGAACTGACAACCAACTCATTGCTCTGGCACCATGGAGAACCGGGATTTGCTGACTGGGAGAAGTAGAAGTTGTGTGCAAGGGAGGCTTGTGAAGACTGCAAGGAAAGGCTCCTGTTTCATCGAGAGGATAGCACTGGATTTATTGTGCAGTTATAAGAAAAAAAAGGAGCAGATTGGCTTTTAGGGAAGACCTAGAACTTGGAAAAAAGGGCAGCTCAGAAAAATGCATATTCTGTCCTGAAGGAAAGGAATCCCAAACTATAGAGTTTAGATAAAATCTGAAATTCTTCAGGTTTGAGAGTGTTTGGATGTTAGATGTTTGTCTCATCTCCATTACTTTTCTGACTCAAAATACATCCATGTTTCCTAAAGAGTAATTCAGCTGAGCCCTGCTGGGAGCAAACTCTCAAATGCATAGTTTAAAAGATGAAATGAAAATATTTAGAAACAGTCTGAGGAGTCTGCAGGCATGTCAAGAGAAAACGCAAGAGGGTCTTAGCAAGCCTCGTTCCTGGGAAGGACTGTAGGAGGGCAAGCTATGAGATGGTCAGGCATTGTACCAAGTTAACTCCGCTACACCCACTGCCTTGTCATTTGCTTTGAAACTCAAGGAAATGGACTAAGAGCTGAATAGGGGAACCCAATCAGCCAAACCAAAGAGCAACCTCCTCCACTGGACTGTCATTCTTTTGTCTTTTGATGCCATTTAGCATTTAAACAGGTGGCATTTGCGTGGAACCAGCTTTTCCAAACGTTGTACCTTATATACTGGGTACCAAAAAGTTATTTCAAGCATCGTGTTGCTATGTGATTGCAGAAACAGCAGTGCTGGGAGAAATGTCACCAATAAGAGTCTTTAGAAAATAGAAAACATTTAGTTGTTTGTTGTGAGATTACTTTTCTCTTTCTGTTTTCATTGTTTAGCAACATACGCCTGTAGTTTATATCTCCACTTTCGATAGGTTGTGTGACTCACACTGCGATTACAGTCAAAATATCAAAGAGGGAAAATATACATAACCCATTGTTAGGATTAAATGTGGGTCACAAATAATCACTGTTTATAGCACATTTAACCTGGGTGTAGCACAGTTTGTGCAGATTTTATTTAAGGCTGAATATCTAGCCTTGTGTTCGGAGGAGTAAGTGCACCACTGACATCATCAAGGACGGGACTTGCTGAATGCCAAACAGAATTTTGCTGAGCTCAACAATCTGGACTTTCACAAAAACAAGAAGCATTTCTTGCCATAATTAAACTGCAAAAAGACTTTGCTTAAAAAAAAAAAAAAAGTTTTAATTACAATTGGCGTTTCCAATCCCAGTGCTGGAGGCAGTTGTCTTACTGAAAATTGATGTCCTTCACAGCACTGGCAATAGACAAGCCCAGTGGAAAAGCCTGTAAACAAGTTTATAGGCAAATTTAATATTGGTTTAACCACTGGAGAAAGCATTTTGGTTGTTACCCCATTATTAAAGCAGGTTGAAAATGGATTCACACACTTTCCTCTGCTGAGTTAATTGTCATATGGTTGGCATCACAGACAACATCATTTTTCAGCAACATGGCTGTCTCCAGCACTAAGCACACCCGTGCCAATTGTATCCAAAAACTACTTTTCAGTTCTACTACCCATAAGAACGTTTTGTAGGTTGTTTGAGACGAAAGACAACTCTTTTCTAAGAACAATAACACTACTGGTCTGAGCAAAAGAATTGAAGCTGGGAAAACAGCTTTTCAACTCAGTTTGAATTGTCAAACTGCTGAGGGCTTAGTGCTAGGCAAATTTAGGCCCTATTTTAAGGCTTGAATATTAGAATTTCACTCTGTGCCACACATCAAAGAAGCTGTGCCTGGGTAGGGCTGATGAGCACTCACATCGACTTGCCAGTGCCAAAAGTACACAGACGAATGCTGTGGCTAAACTGTGTGCTGCTCTGCTGCCCTCAGCTTCAGCCCTAGAGGCAGCTCCTGGCAGTCTCTGCTGGGACTCCAACACTAGAGGCAGCAGGTCAGGCACTGTGGGTGCCAACTCTGATTAAAACCATTTCCATAGCCCAAAGTCCTGAAAAAGGGTTCGAAAAAAAAGAGGCATTGAGTATGTTCAGTATGTTGGCAATATGAAAGAAAAGATTAACAGGTGTTTTGCAGTACCCAGCTGTGGGATTCTAGGTGCTGTCCAGAATAAAGATGGGTAACAATTTCTGTCTACATTTATAGCTTTCCTCCTTGTGCAAGAGATCGAATCATTAGTCAGACTAATATGAAGTGATGCAATGTATTAGGTACATATACATCTGATACAGCCTGACTGGTTAATTAGATGGGATGAAGTGGTTTGGAGACAGGAACACTCTCCCCAGTGTTCATGTTGGCTTCTCTCTCCATGAGCTGCACTTAGTGACTCTGTCAGAAAGCACAGTGGCACAGAGCTAAGACTACATTCAGTCTTAGCAGATAGGACCCAGCACACACTACAGTGGGGGAGGAAGGGAAGGAGAGGACTGGCAGATCCTTAATGGGATCTCCACATGTTCTCCATCTAAACTTTTATATCCAAGGGCTGTTATTTCATAGAATCAGTCAGGGTCAGAAGGGACCACAAGGATCATCTAGCTCCAACCCCCTGCCATGGGCAGGGACACCCTACCCTACATCAGGCTGCCCAGAGCCCCATCCAGCCTGACCTTAAACACCTCCAGGGATGGGGCCTCAACCCCCTCCCTGGGCAACCCATTCCAGGCTCTCACCCCTCTCATGCTCAACAACTTCCTCCTCATGTCCAGTCTGAACCTAACCATCTCCAGCTTTGTTCCACCCCCCCTTAGTCCTGTCACTCCCTGATATCCTGAAAAGTCCTTTCCCAGCTTTTTGTAGGCCCCCTTCAGATACTGAAAGGTCACAATAAGGTCATCTGGGAGCCTCCTTTTCTCCAGACTGAACAGCCCCAACTCTTTCAGTCTGTCCTCCTAGGAGAGCTGCTCCAGCCCTCTGATAAACCCAGTGGCCCTTCTCTGGACGTACTCCTGCACGTCCACATCCTTCTTGTAATGGGAGCTCCAGAACTGGATACAGTACTCCTGGTGGGGTCTCACCAGAGCAGAGTAGAGGGGGAGAAACACCTCCCTTCACCTGCTGGCCACATTTCTCCTCATGCAGCCCAGAATCTAGTTGGCCCTCTGGGCTGCAAGTGCACACTGCTGGCTCATGTTGAGCTTCTCATCCACCAGCACCCTCAAGTCCCCATATTTGATCTATACCTATCAATAAATAATATAAAATAGAGATTTTTTTTTTTTATATATACTAATTGGCCAAGGGCAGGTACACCCGTGGAGTGCTACATACAGTGTAAATATATGGGTTATTTTACATTTTAAACATATTTGATGACTCTTCCAAATTAATAATCAACATCTAGATGACTGGATAGGGCTGGGCAATAGGTTGGACTGGATGATCTTGGAGGTCTCTTCCAACCTGGTTGATTCTATGATTCTCTGATCTATACTAATCACAATTTGTACAGAGCACATTTCCAAGCAAGACACATGAGTAGTTTTGTCCTGTCTGGCAATGGAACCGATTGTACCGAATCACCAGGCTGCTAATGAGCAGGCAATACAGGGTAATAGGGCAGATTAACATTTCTTAGAAGACATTGGGCTAAACGCATGTGAATAGCAAAAAGACACAAGGCTATGTCAAACATGCTCTGTGAGACAAACAGAGGAATAAATTACTTATGGCCCAGTCCTGATCTCACTGCTGATCTCAGCTGTATTTGGACTAGTACTGTAGCCTAGAACTGAAAGAATCAGAAGTCCTGATACTAACGCTTGAGAAAACACTCTCCCTTTTTAGTTTTATAGCTATTGAAAGAAGTGCAGCAACCAGAGCCTAGTATACAGAAATCATTCTACTGTAACATACCAAAGAGTGTGTAGGAAAGAGAAAAAAATAACATATATAAGGATGCAGGTTTCACTTGTGAGTTTTTGAGGTTCATTGCAAACTGCAATAAGGAAAACAAATTGAAAACCAGCTTAGGTCCTATTTTCAGCTGATGTATCAGGCATAACGTCATTGCTGCTCCAGTTTGTAATTCAGAAGACTACCTCTTCTACATCTTTAGAGCTATTAGCCCAACGTTATTTTAAACACCTTAGCACACCTCTCCACACCATTTTGGTTTCCTTCAAACGCTATAACTTCTGCCTAAAATTTCCACTGAGAACTCATACAGGGTGGCTAATCTGGGCCTGAGACAGCCTCTAGCTACATGCATTCAAACTTCATTGCTCAAATTAAAGCGGATTAAGCATATCCTGCAAACTGACGGCAAGGGTGTTTCCGCTGCCAGAGTACTGCTTTGCCACATTGCAAGAGTTGTGGTCCCACTGCCTTGACACTTGAAGACAATTTATACCCTCTGTTTCACCCTTGCAAAGACTCACAGATGGTCTGCATGATACCCCATATTGGCTTTATGATATATGGATATCATGCCTGTGCTACAGTAAATGATATACTGCTTCCAAGGACAGAAGAGTCTCTGCAAGGTGCACCTACCACTCATCCCTTTCCACTTCATCTTCTTTTTTATTTTGATTTCTTTGCCTTTTTATTTTTTTTTCTGTTGTTGTGACCGTATCCTTCCAGAGCTTTTGGATCTCTCATTTCTGTGGATTTCATTATTTCTTTTTTCTTGTTTTGTAGATAATTTATTGAAATCTTTATCCTTGAAAACATGAAAAAGGTAGCAATGACTGCTCAAGCAGAACACATAGCTCATTGGATTAAGGAACATAAATCCACAATCAAAAGCAGCCAACAGGTATGCTTTTCCAAAGGATGCCAATGCCCGACAGAACTAGGTGAACTCCGACATGGACAAAACAGAGCCACTTTACTCCTCCCACAGGTGTTCTGTGGCAACAGCCAGGGTGAGGCAGCTTTTGCCAGCAAAAAGCCCAGCCCCATTCCTTCTCCAGGTTCATGATGAACGGTGCCAACTTTGGGAGCTGCTTGCTCCACCCGCATATACTGCAGAGAGTAACTGTTATTCATGAAACAACTTATGCCAAGATGTCTGAAGGAAACACTCTGCTCAGAAAGGAGGTTTGCTATGGTCTGCAGTCCCTGACACCATCATGCTGCTCGTGGTTCAGCATACGGAAGGTGCTGAGTTTGTCATTCCTGTCTAGGATCAGAAGTGCCCACAAAGTCTGCCAAAAGCAAATGAGGAGTTGGCAGAGCTTGAGGAGAGTGGAAGTTTATATGAATCACATCTTTATTTGTGAGAAGTTTGAGGAAGAACATGATGTCAGGTTAAAACATGTTTGGAAAGGAATGTAGCTTGCAGGACTAAACTGAAATTAATGTGTGCCTCTACAAACCCTGCTGCAGTTCTTGGCTCCTGTGACTGGAAAAGGGGAGTAAAGATAGTTCTAGAAATACAGAACTATAGGTCGTATGCTGCCAACTAAAATTGTGGTGCACTATGGGAGAAATAAGAAGGATGAATATTCAGAACTCAAAGAAACCCATACTAACATTTTTACTGTCACTTTACACATTGTTTTTTCCAAACGACATCCAGGACACAAGACGCTCATACTTCTATTGATAAGCAGTAATGATCTAAAAAAGAGCCATCCTTCTGAACACATTCCACTGCATTGTCCTGGCATTTCATAGCACATGAAAACTCCTTTAGGTACTGTCACTTTATCTATGGGTAACTAAGAATACCTGTTGCTGATTTATGGATAGGTTTTTTTCCTATATAGTCACTGAGAGCCACAGAGAGGGATAATCTTCAGATATGATAGTATAAGAAAGTGACAAAAAGGGAGGGAGAGCTTTCCTCTCATGAGAGATAATAGAGTTTTCTCATTCAAATGAAGTTTTTGTTCCAAGATAAAATAAAGCAACTCTCAGATACTGTAACAGAGGCTCAGGGGTGATCTCATTGCTGTCTACAACTACCTGAAGGGAGGCTGTAGCCAGGTGGGGGTTGGTCTCTTCTCCCAGGCAACCAGCAACAGGACAAGGGGACACAGTCTCAAGTTGTGCCAGGAAAGGTCTAGGCTGGATGTTAGGAGGAAGTCCTTTACAGAGAGAGTGATTGGCATTGGAATGGGCTGCCCAGGGAGGTGGCGGAGTCACCATCCCTTGGAGGTGTTCAAGAAAAGCCTGGATGAGGCACTTAGTGCCATGGTCTAGTTGATTGGCTAGGGCTGGGTGCTAGGTTAGACTGGATGATCTTGGAGGTCTCTTCCAACCTGGTTGATTCTATGTACAGAATACTGTGCATTTAATCCTCTACAGCGAAAAGAAGCTAGGAAAGGTGTATGAAGCAATGGCATTTCCTATCAACAAGGCATAAAGGAAGATCCAGGTGACAAAATCCAAGCTTTTTCTACAGAATGTTGTCTTAAGTAAAAGCTTGTGCTTGCTTTAAAACAACAACAACCAACCAAACAAAACCAACAACCACAAACCAAACAGCAACAACCAAAGATCCCCTGCAAAACACTGGTTTAGCACGGCTTGCACAAAGCTATGGGAGTGCCTCTTTCCTAATTTTGTCCACATTAAACTTTGAAAAGGCGGATGTGGGAATGATCCATAGAAAGAAGAGCCTGTGTTTCATTTTGTCCATAAATGGAACTGGATGCATGGCACTGGATGATGTGGAATGTGCACGGGATCCTGCTTACACAGCCTGTTCGCAAACCCCAAATGTTTGCAGGCGCAGCTGCACGAGAGCTCTGCTCAGAGTGGATGTTTCTCTTCTGTTACAGGAATGCCAATCATATTAGTAATTTTACATCATAGTAGACTAGTATTGCAATAAAACTGTTCTAACGTGGAGATAAGATGCTGTGCAGGACGTCATTTAGGAAAGAACTATTTATTCATTATGCTTTTAAAAAGCCTTTTTATTTTTTACTGAGCTTATCATGCGGTGGTAGCTGAATGGCACATTAATGAGAACACTCATGATGCAGAGAATCTCACGTTGCTGAACACTGAAGTTACTGCTCTGAAAGGATCTGTTTCCAGAAAATCATAGTTATCTTTCCATTTACAGAGAACAGTCTGTCTAATTTTTCAAGAACCCTGGATTCAGTTCCGACTTTGCCTAAATCAGCTTTGCCTGTTTGATCTCAATCTCAGTTTACACCAATATTTCTGAAAGGCTCATTCTCTCTCACTTGCGTTACAGTTCAGCACAGTAGCTGATTTAAACTTCTGATTTGATATAGCTACAACCCAGCAGATGTGGCAACATGCTCTGCTACATGTCTTACAGTTGCACTGTTCTTTCTCCTAAAGCACAACATGAACAATAGAACCATCTAAAGAATTAGCACTATTACTGCTCTAAAATACCATTTGATTGGTGCATACATGTTACGGTGCAGATTTGATCTTGAGCTTCTTCAGTACTGTGTCCAGTTCTGGGCTCCTCAATTCAAGAGAGATGTTGAGGTGCTGGAACATGTCCAGAGAAGGGCAACAAGGCTGCTGAAGGGCCTGGAACACAAACCCTATGAGGAGAGGCTGAGGGAGCTGGGGTTGTTNTAGGGCTGGGTGCTAAGTTGGACTGGATGATCTTGGAGGTCTCTTCCAACCTGTTTGATTCTATTCTATTCTTATTTCTTTATCTCCTTGTCCAAGGAATTGGGACACTGGATACAAGACCACTTCTATAGTAATACTCTCATATGAGCTGTTCAGGAACTAGTAATTTACTAAATATCTTACCAGTGAACCCTCCTGGGTACTGTTCCAGGTCACTTTGGAAGGCACCAGTGTGGGTATTGCAAAGAAGGGCAATATAAAATGGAGGGTTGCGAATGGCTCCAAGAAATGGAGCACTTTTTCCCACTGCAGTTGAAGCTGAATAGAACATCACTCTAATCCTCCTTAAATTGCTGCACAGGTGTTACAACGCTTGGTTTACAGCTACTCTGTCTTGCCCTCCTCAAGTGAACTATACCCTTCCTGCAGTGCACCTGGGCTCACAGCAGTCGAGCACACAAAACCTCCTGTGAAAACTCACAGCAAACAAACACTGTATACAGTAATCCAGAAGGAATAAGCCTAACAGTTACTGCTTGATATTTGAACATCATTTAATGAGCGCCCAGAATTCATCTGTAAATGCACATTGTTAATTTAGGGCCGGCTATTCATTAATTAGAGGCTTAGTGGCAAGTGCCATTGAGCTATCTGCAATGTTTAAGGTTACATCAAGCCCTAGTAAATGGCTTGCTGATAACAAGATGCATCCATCTTCATTACTTGGCCACTCCTGTCTGAGTTTGCTCTGCTTCCTGTAAAGGCTATGTCACTTGGAACTGAAGAATTAAACTTTTATCCAAACCAGATTCTGCACTTTCACCTCTTTTTATTCCTTGAGTAGTTCCAATTTATTTTACTTAAATGACATCGGATTACCTAACATGGAGAGGAGCAGTAACTTAACCTAAAACAGCCTGCAGATCTTTAGTTCTGGGATAGAGTGTTACAGTGGGTTAACATTTACAGAAACCATTACATTTATATTTAATCTGATACTGCTCTCAGCGTAAAGAAATAGTTTCTCATTTTTCTTCTCATAAGGTTACAGCTTAGATAGGATAAAACCCCAGAAAAATACAGGAAATTAATTTTAAATCTGAAGAATAAATATCCTCTTTTTGTTAAAGTTTACTTTTGCAATGTTACACTCTTAAAATATATGTCATTCCAGGCGAGCATGACTCCAGTGAAATAATTCACAAACAACATAAAGATATCTCTGTGTAAATCCTCAACTGTACATACGTGTCTGCGTGTGCTCATCCAAGGCAAGATCACTGCAACTGGTATTTCCCTACTTTCTATTAAACATGTTCTATTTTGAGCAATAGTGCTACTGCCTGGGTCTAGGGAGGGGTAGTTGAACTCAATCGCCAACACAAACTTGTTGTTTCTCTTAAAACTACAAGTATGAGAACTTAAGAAACCAACCACTTTTGGCAGATGGTCTTTTAAAGTAGCTGCTGCTAGACACACATAATGATACCTGGCATGGTAATTTAACACATTAGGGTGCTCGCAGGTATAGCCATTTGTTCTCATGAACTGGAGCTCAATTTTAAGCACTGCTGCTTGGGGTAGGTAATTGTAATCACAGTGGAAAGCAAGTTTCTGGATGAGGATGCTTAAACAGTGTCTGTATGTAGAAAGGAAAGAGAAGGAGAGGATGCTTGCTGCAATGACAGCTCGAGGGAGTGTGCCAGAAAACCTTTATGCCACTGAGTTGGCACATTTACCACAGACTGGCAGTATAGATGGCAGGTTCCACTGGGGAAAAGTCCTCCAGAGTGTTACTGCCTTGGCATGCGCGCTATTGGCTGGTTCCAAAAGAGTATATCTTGCTCACATGTAAGAGAGTAAAGGAAATGCCAGCTGACAAGGGGCAGGCAGATGCAGGGACCATAACTATGGCCAGTGAAGCACTGAACTTGCTCAGCCAGGTTGGTGACCAGAGTACACCACTGGCTCTTTAGGTGTCATAACATGTGGGAGATATCTGTCCCCCAAACCTGTCATCTAAGACACGTGCATGTTGTGGTGAGTAGCAACTTTTAAGTTTACAATCAAATTCCAGGAGGGTTAGTTTAACTCATGTGTCATTCTTCCACTAGCCTGCATTTTTGTTAGATACTACATGAGAAAACAAACCTGAAAGGGTCGGGCAAAAAAGACAAAGCAAACAGAAAGCCTGCTCTGTAACATTCAAAGACAAAATTATCTACATTATCCATGATTGAAACAGGCAGTCTTAAGCTGAGTATTTCTTAAATTTACCAGAAGGATGAGCTAGACTCTTGAGGTAAGTGCTCTTTGAAGCTAATGTGGTACTGTACAAAGAAAGCTTTTTTTTTCCCCTTTGAAAAGATAAAACTAATATTGTGGTGGCAGAGGCTACAGTGCTGCCACTGAAATGGAGGTCAAAGCTGAAGGTTCTTTGCCAGCAGAAAGCTAGAGATATTTTTTTTTTTTAATTATTACTATTATTCAAACACAAAAATCTGTTCTAGCATTCTAAGATATACATGCAGGTCTCTGGATGGGAAATCACTCATCTGTCCAATTTCTATTATTCAATATTGCATTAAAAAAAATCAGAGGAGGAAGGAGAAAAAACTTTGGGCATCCTCAGGTCAAGGCTATTTAAAAAAAAGGTTAAAAGCTGTTCAGAAGGGTTACAGTATCCATAAAGGCAAATGAGATTATATTTAAAGACTGATGGAGAAAAAGCAATAATTGAGATAAAATGCTACTGCCTCAAAAAGGTTTAGACTGAGGAAATGCTGATATTAATACAAAGAAATTTAAAGCCTTACAGATCAGCCATCACATCAAAGAGAGCAGAGAATTTAATTAAATTTACAACAATTATGTTTACTTTTAATGTTTACTAGGGTGGTTTTTTTTAAACTTTCCTCCATCATTGCTCAGTCAAATATTTTTGTAATAACTTGGGGAATATTGTGATCATGTGTCTCCAACCACCAGCTGTCAACTGCTGACCTCTCTCTGTTCCCTGCATCTGTACTGTTACAAGCCTTTGTCCTAGAAAGAGTTATGATGTTTCAATCAAATACATTGTGAAGTTACAAAACCCATAACATGATCTGGATAATGACTGCCTGGCTACACTTACAAAATATGTTTCAGAACCCCCCCAGGGAACACAGATTGGAAAAAAAAACCAACAACATCACAAGCATTACTCTCTGTTGTTCACCACTAATTGAATGAGTAATCATTACATGAGAGGAGTGCTCTTAAGGTGTATGGTAAATTAAATGCACAGAAGTCTGAAACTACAAAATATCAGGGTCAAAACATCATTGAGGCCCTGAAACACATGCCATAAAAGTATCATGAGTGCTGAGCTGCACGCAACATCTCTGCTTGGCCCACTTAATCTTGGTAGTGCAATCCATTGAGAAACTACTACTTATATTTCCAACTCTGTCTTTTTGTCTGCTGCAAATTTTACCCAAGATTTACCAAGTAGTTAATGCCAAAGGGAGTTGTGATACAGAATTGGCTCATACCCAGCCAAAAAAATTCACAGCAATAGTCACCAAAGAGTTGTATTTGCCGTTTCTGTCTGTGACTCAGGAGCTAAGAGTTGTATTTGTCATTTCTGTCTGTGACTCGGGAGCTTGTCAGTGTACTGGGGCACCTATAGCCTTCTGATAGGTCCAACCAGTTTCTTAAAACCTGAAGACTATGACAAACAGGTTATCTGCAGTATAAATGTCCAAACTGTAACACACAGGTCACTTGTAAGTGGTGTAAGGCTTGATGCAGAGCTTAAAGCTGTTTGCCCTTCTCCCTCTTCATGACACCGTGGCTGGCCACTGCCAGTAGCATGACCTGTTACAGTTGCTACTGTGTAAGAAGAAAAGGAGCAAAACCAATCTGAGAACACACAAGTTAGAGAATAAGTTATAATTAAAACATCACTGAATGTAGCCATTATCTGTATGTAAAGGATACAGAAACTGAGAGTGACACCTCTAATGTTAAGTCCTCCCTCCCTTTTTTCATATAGATTTTCACAAAGATACTATGTGTGTTGTATATTGCTCAGGATCTCTTCACCTGAACACCTTATGATGGGCCAGTTTGCAGTCTCCAGGCTGGCCTTTTCTGTCACTCGGGATTTATTCTGCTCATTTGCTGAACAGTCCAAGCCTTTGGGATGGTCATTATCAGGAGAATGACAAATGCTTTCAATAATGAATTTTCAGAGAAGTCATTCATGTCAAAATGTCCAGTGGTCTGCTGAGTGCTTGTGAGGGGCCATCATGAAGAGGTTCCTGGCTGCCTGAGCCATAGAATCATAGAATCAACCAGGTTGGAAGAGACCTCCAAGAGCGTCCAGTCCAACCTAGCACCCAGCCCTATCCAGTCAACTAGACAATGGCACTAAGTGCCTCAGCCAGTCTTTTCTTGACCACCTCCAGGGACAGCGACTCCACCACCTCCCTGGGCAGCCCATTCCAAAGACAAATCACTCTCTCTGTCAAGAACTTCCTCCTAACATCCAGCCTAGACCTCCCCTGGCACAACTTGAGACTGTGTCTCCTCATTCTGTTGCTGGTTGCCTGGGAGAAGAGACCAACTCCCACCTGCCTACAGCCTCCCTTCAGGTAGTTGTAGAGAGCAATGAGGTCATCCCTGAGCCTCCTCTTCTCCAGGCTAAACACTCCCAGCTCCCTCAGCCTCTCCTCACAGGGCTGTGTTCCAGGCCCCTCACCAGCTTCGTCGCCCTTCTCTGAACACGTTCCAGCACCTCAACATCTCTCTTGAATTGAGTAGCCCAGAACTGGACACAGGACACAAGGTGTGGCCTGACCAGCATTGAGTACAGGGGCAGAATAATCTCCCTTGTCCTACTGGCCACACTGTTCCTGATCTAGACCAGGATGCCTTTGGCTCTCTTGTCCACCTGGGCACATGATGAAAGGACAGCAATGACATGAATTTACCACTCGTGTTGGGGAAAAAAAATGTTTGCACATTCCTTTTTATATTATTTGTATCTGTTTGTGACAGGTTTTTTCCCTGTTACTCTTTGTGAAGGTGTCCAAAAGCTTGGCTGAAGGAAATGTCTTTTATATTAAAAAAAAAAAAAGAAAAAAAAAAAGGAAAGTTGTTAAAATGACTTTCTGAACTTGCATGCTTTGTTTTATTTCAGCCTCTGGGGTTTTCAAACAGGTGAGTTACCATCTACCAAAATCATAAAGAAATAAAAATGATATAGAAAAAGAGCTATGAAATGTGTTTGAAAAGGAAGGGCAAACCAAGAAAGAATTGCACAGGTCTGTAAATTATAATCTTAATTTGGGACCTAGGACAAACTTGACAATATCTCTTTATGCCTCCCTCTATTGTCTCTATTGCAATTTTATTTACTGTTCATCTAGCAAATAAAGCCTGTCCCCAGCATGCAAAGTGCTAGGCTACAGAGCTGCTGCAAGTCTTGCAGCAGCGTTCAGCCACGAGTAAACTCGAGATGCTCCCTATTCTCCTTTGAAGATCCAGAAAGAAGGAACTCATTGCTTATGCTGCAATTTTGATAACCTAACTGGCAGAACAGTTATTCAAATTTTAAGCTTCTAAATGCAGCAAGATCAACTTGGCCGTCCACATAAATAATTTTGACATGATAAGTATGCGAGTGTGATGATAACTGATAAGTGAAGCAATTACCTTGCTTTTTTGGATTATATTAAATGAAGATTCTGATAGAGTAATGAAAAGAGACAAAGCAGACAAAAAGGCGGCTGTAGAGCTTTTGGGCACTGTGTTATCTCTATTATACCATATTGAAATAGAGAAGCTATCACCAATCATGCTTCCTATGTAACTTCCAGCTTCTAACGGTGAACAATGAATAAATTGTCACAAGACAGTAACTGATAAATTGGGATTGGCAGTGCTTTTTAAAAGTGTAAATAAACTTGTCACCCCCCTCACGCTCCCCAAAAGACAGTACAGTTTGCAGAGGATTTTTCATTTTGCTGTGTTTTAGCTCACAAGATCTCCTTTAGTTTACCCACCTCAGCTGTCCTTTGTTTGGCCACCAGTTTTAAGTAGTCCCTTCAGCATAAGAGTTTATTTCAGCACTAGCGTTCTTTCTGTTGTGTGCTACAGAGCACTCTGCTTTTGTTTTTCACTTTGGCTGTTATCTTCCCCTCCTAATTCCTGCCATTCCAATTAGAAGCTGCTCTAATTATACTTTTTATGCTAGCTTTTATTGCATGCAGAGGCATACAAAGATATAAATAGCACCTCCAAGCAAAGGTGTCCAGATCTTAGTTTCTAAGAACAACTTTGCAGATATTGAGTACCTGGCAGATTAATTAGACTTCTCCTGAATTATGCTATTTCTCTCAAAAAAACAACCCAAATTCTTTCTAAACAAAGATTTTACTGCCAATTTTGGCAGGATCTGGCCTAACATTCTTTTTGGTGAGAGATCACGAAACTGATATTTGTACATTGCATTCTACAAGGCACAAATGGAAGGAGAATGTCATTCCTTTGTTAAAATTAATTAAGTAACCTAACACCATATATCTGGGGAGAGGCCAGAAGGGGGAAAGGAAGTTCTCCTTAGTCTCTGTCTACTGTGTTAAGACCTGCTGCATGCTGTAATGGCATCACAGTGCTGTTAGTGAGGCCTCCTATACCTTGCAGCCAGCTGGGCCTGAAGACGATAGCAGAGTTCCTGCTTTGTGGGGTGCAATTCTTTGGGATGACCACACAGTATCCCTAGTTAGAAAACTCATCATGCTTGAAGAGGTTTTTTTGACTTACACTGGAGAAGCCAGGGAGCTTGGAGACCTTGCTGGCAACACACTGGGTTTTCAGAAATCCAGTACAGCATAGGAAGCAATTGAGAATTTTGGAAGGGACAATGGATACAACTTCCTTCCCAGATGTTAAGAACAACAGAGGGGATCTTTAAACCAGCAAACTGACAGCAAGCTTCCATCACCCTTCAGCTTCCAACCATAATATCCACACTTGAAAATCTCTGATAATGAGGGCTAAGTGTGCTGACAAACTATAGTCCCCACTGAGCAGTTCAGCATTGCCATTATTAGACTTCAGGATTAATGCTTCACAAGAATGTGTATTCTTCCACATCTTTTACTTATTTGGAAAGCTTTTGGTTTGGAAGTCTACCTGTGAAAATCAGGCAGGCCACAAACTAAATTTTATTTCATGAAAAACAAGAACCTGCTTTCCCTGCTATTTTATAGCGGTGGGTGAAATATGTGGCAAGTTCTACGGCTGCAGAACTGCATTAACTGCACCCCGCGCCCCCCACCCCCAACTTTAACTGCTGCCTATTGTTCAACAGGATCAATTGCTGAGATCCATCTCCACTGAAGTCTATGTCGAACCTCACACTGAATTCAATGCTCCTGCTACTCATTTCAAAAGAAAGCGTTTTAATTGACTTGGAACTACCCAGGCACACATACATCTTGCCTATGTAAACACAATTTTGTTCTTCTTATCCCCACGATCTGCTTCTTCCTCCAATGTTTCTTTACCTGTATGTTTAGTTTGCATTAAAGTACCAAAATAAACTTGTTGTAATGACAACAAAATTTTGTATTCCCAAAAGTTCAAGTTTCAAGCTTGGGAAAGTACGAAAATTTATTAGCAGCCCTTTGGTTGCTAGAAGAGAACACAGCTTGGTTGCAGAGAGATCATTAATAAGCTGAGGCAATCCTGTTCTCCAAGATCCTGTCTCCTCTTGCCCACATCAATTATGCTGGCACAAGTGCTCACCTTACTATGCTTTAGCCTGATCAGAGAACTTCTGTGGCTGGAGAGAAACCTTTCCTTTAGGCTGGGCTGGTTTCCAGCAGGATCAGTGGCTATATCTCAGCTGTACAGTCACACGAGCTGCAGCATCCACACAGAATAGGTGGCAGGAGTGCATGGTTGCCAGTGGGAGGGAACACCCCTTTTGACAGCTGCCTGCTGGTGGTGATCAAATTTAAGCCTCAGATCAGATCACACTTAGTATCACGGTCTCTGAGAGGACCATGCTTTCAGAAAGTAGAATGCATTGACAGTGGAATACATCCAAAGAAGAGACAGGAGGAGTAAATAAAGGAAAAAAAATCTTATCTCCTTTCTAATTAGAACTGTAGTTAACCTATCAGCTACTGTACTGCATACGTAAGCTGGAATGCTCTGCACAAACTGCATGAATACTCTTTTTGACCTCCTCAGGTTCAACATGCTATGTTTTGGCTGCTAACTGTAACATGGTCACACACCCAGCACTGCACAAGATCAGCCACCCTGAGTTGTGTGGAGTAAGGGTGACAGTCATACTTGCCCAGCTGTCCAGAACAATTCATAGGCTATTTCCTAGCAGCTGTCTGGAATACCGATGGTATACAACCATTAGAGGACCCAGAAATACCAGTAAATGTAAAAATGACACATTTCAAATTCAATTTACTGGAACCAGTTTGTAATCAGGTAAAAAGTCTATATGGGTTGCATCAGTAGACTTTGGTTTATGGAAGTATCCATTTCAAAAGCACTCAGAAGACTTATAAATTTAAAGTCCCAAATATAAGAGTATTAGGAGCATAAATATCTTTGGTTTTCAATGGAACATAGACCTCAGAGTCACTGAGATGCTTTCAGAAGTCTGTATTTTGTCCTTGAGAAATTGCATTTCCCCAATCTATTTTCTACTGAGACATGGAGCAGACAGAACGACCAGGCTATGAGAGTTGATTCTCATACAAAGGATTACATGATTTGCTAGAGACCATCCTTTATGATCATTGAAAAAATCAAGGAAGAAAGACAAACTGATCAGGAACTGTGGAATGCAGATGAAGACAGGCTAATAGAAAAGGGTGGAGGTAGTTTGCAAAGCAATAGATTAGATCAACTTCTTGTCACCTAACACAATCGTCACATTTTCCTTTCAGCTTTACTTTTAGCATTGTTGGCCTGTAAAAGTTAAGCAGACCAATTGCCTGTATTTAGAGATGGAATTCTGCATGATGATACAGAAATTAGAAGAACAACTTTATTTGTGTATGCAGATTTTTCCTGGGACACTTTCCCAGTGTTGGAAACTTCCTTTCAGGCTCAGTGTATGTTACAGATGGTCAAAGAGGAACAGACATACATATATTCCCAAAGAATACTGGACTCTCATGATCATTTATAGAAGTGTGAATTATATTCTATCACCTCATAGAACCAACCAGGTTGGAAGAGACCTCTAAGATCATCTGGTCCAACCTATCACCCAGCCCTGTCCAATCAATACTTATCTGAATCTCATTTTTAATCACCCATTCATACAGGGACATTTCCCCTTTTATATTACACAGGCCTGAACTGTCCAGGATTGCCACAATTTCCCACACATCCTCTCTGAGAGTGTTACTTGCCAGTGAGGATGCTTTTTAGCATCCCTTGTCATTATCAAAATTATCCTAGATGCATCAGGATGTCAAGTGCTGCAGAGCGAAGAATGATGTAAGACTTCACATCTAGATGGGTGAAGATGCACATTCAGGGATGAGAACTGAAGAACAGCTTGCTGGTGAGATAATACTTTCCCATTGATTTGCATGGTTTGGAAAACTGATACATCCTGAGTGCCATCATATGGCACTTACAAGACAACCAGGCAATCCGGCCCAGTCAGCACAGGTTTATGAAAGGCAGGTCCTGCCAGACTAATATGATATCTTTCTAAGGTGACCTACCTCGGGGATGAAGGAAGGGCTATGGACATGGTCTACCTGGACTTTAGTAAAGTCTTTGACACTCTCTTCCACAGCATTCTCCTGGAGGAGTTCAAGTGGTGTGCAGACCTGGCGCTTAGGGACATAGTTTAGTGAGGACTCCTCAGTGCTGGGTTGAAGGTTGGACTGGTTGATCTTTGAGGTCTTTTCCAACCAGATATACTGTGTGATTCCACGAAAAAAGCATGATCAGCAGATCAAGAGAGGTGATTCTGCTACTCTGCTCTTGTGACACGTCACCTGGAATACGGTGTCCAGCTCTGGAGTCCTCAACACAGGAAGGACATAGACTTGTGGAAGCAGGTTTGAGGACAATCAGTGAGCTGGAGTATCTCTCCTAAAAGGACAGGCTGAGAGAGTGGGTCTGTTCAGCCTGCAGAAGAGAAGGCACCAGGGAGACTGTATAGCAGCATTTCAGTATCTGAAGGGGACCTACAGGAAGGCTGTGGAGGGACTGATTAAAAGGGCTTGTAATAATAGGATGAATGGTATTGGTTTTAAACTAGAACAGAGGAGATATTAGGAAGGAAGTTCTTTACAGGGGGTTGAACATTAGGAGGAGGTTCTTTACAGTGAGGGTATTGAAATACTGGAATAGGTTGCCCAGAATGGTGCTGGAGGCCCCATCCTGGGAGACGTTCAAGGCCAAACCTGATCTAGTTATGGATGCCCCTGCTGAGTGAAGGAAGTTGGTCAAGATGACGCTTTGAGGGTCCCTTCCAACCTGATACATTCTACGATTATATGATTTTGGCCTAGCTCTGTAGTAATAATCAGATATGTACAGTGAGATGTTTGGTATTGATCCACTCCTAATCTAAAACCAAACTAAACCTTACCTTGTGACAAAGCACAGTTAGCTATTTTGTTAATGACTATAATTATCCTCCCCACATTTATTTTGACAGCAGCATCAGTAGCAGAAAACTATTTCTCAATTTACTGTTGCCTTCACCAATTACAAATTCATACATTTCTGACATGTGATTTTATTCTCCTTTCAGCAGCATGTTTTGCAACAGACAGCTTTTCAGGAAAAAAAAAATGGCCATCTACTTGGAAACCAAGATAGAAAGGTCACACAGATTAGCTATATTGAAGCTAACAAGCATTGCATCTGACTGAACACAACACATTTTTTTCTACCTCTCTTGTGTGGTGATGGTGGGCATAGGGGGCTGGGAAGTTAAAAGAGAAAATCAGAATGGTTTATAGCAGTCACGAACCCAGAAGTGGCTGATGGGGAACAAATGGACTATATGTGACCCATGAAATTCTACAATGTGTTTTGCCCATTGAAAATTTTCTCCCCCAATAGTGTTATGAGGAGATGTGGAATACACAGAGGCAACAGGACACATTGGTGGTGCTCTGGGACTCATTACTGGTTTTAATTTTACCACCTCCCAAATAAGTGACATGAGATGAGACGTGCTTGTGGCTAGCAATCTTTGAAAATGCAGAAATTCACGGGGGCAGGGAGGAGGCTGGGTGTCCTATATGTGATTTTTAAAGTTTAATAGAATCATAGAATCAACCAGGTTGGAAGAGACCTCCAAGATCATCCAGTCCAACCTAGCACCCAGCCCTAGCCAGTCAACTAGACCATGGCACTAAGCACCTCAGCCAGGCTTTCTTTGAACACCTCCAGGGACAGCGACTCCACCACCTCCCTGGGCAGCCCATTGCAATGCCAATCACTCTCTCTGGGAAAAACTTTCTCCTAACAGTTGAATTGAAATATCTGCTTTGTGCTTCACTTAGCAACTTCTATTCTTCACTACTTTTTAAGCCAGTTGCTTCAGCACTGCAGTTCCTTCTTTCTGCCCAGCAGAGCTCAAACCTCTGGGGAGGACTGATAGAGCTTTTAATACAGTGCATTGTCCAAGCAAATCAGAGGTTCTTTCGCTGGGACAAGGTCTACCAAACATCAAACAAGACGTATGGTGCTAATAGGAAAATTGCTTGCATTGAAATGGGTCATTGCTTTTCATGGATTGCATCTCTAGAAAAAAGAGAGAGCATGGAACAGAGAGGCTGACACACATGTGACCCTAGTATACTCACTGGCTGCCTCTGCAATTTGGATTCAAGCATTCTGGTTGCTCCTGAGTAGAATTCTTTGTTTCTTATCTGTACATAAACCACTGGGCTGCTGCTGCCTCTTCAGAGCTGTGAGGATCATAGTTTGAAATGACAGAATAGGTGACCAAAGCTGGACCACTAAATTGTTTCAGCAAGGGTACAACTAAGGTGACCTTATTGTAGCCTTCCAGTATCTGAAGGGGACCTACAAAAAAGCTGGGGAAGGACTTTTAAGGATATCATGGAGTGACTGGACTAGGGAAAATGGAGCAAAGCTGGAGGTGGGTAGGTTCAGGCTGGACATGAGGAGGACGTTATTCATCATCAGAGTGGTGAAACCCTGAAATGGGTTGCCCTGAGAGGTGGTTGAGGCCCCATGCCTAGAGGTGTTTAAGCCCAGGCTGGATGAGGCTCTGGCCAGCCTGATCTAGGTAAGGTGTCCCTGCCCATCGCAGGGGGGGTTGGAACTAGATGATCCTTGTGGTCCCTTCCAACCCTGACTGATTCTATGATTCTAACTCCTTTGTAAAATGGCAGAGAAAGAGTTAACTGAGTTGGCACCTCTGCTGTGATAATACAACACACGTTGTGTTTTCTAAGTGGTAATGACTAACATGGTCAGCAGTTGATGCCAATACTGAGCAGCTGGTTAACCTCCTAGTTTGCTTGTAGCAAAAGTAATTTACTCAGTACGCAGATATCTGCCCCTGTTTAATCTCCTTGACAAGAGATTACAAAGGGGTGGCAGGCTGAAGTGGCATAAAATTCCAAATACCATATCTATTTTTACTCATTGACAATAGAGTAATATCCATGGGACAAGGATTAGTAAACAGAGAAAGATATTATTTCTTGAAAGCCAGCTTTTCTCCCTGGTTTAAAGTTACAGTGGAGCAGATCTTCAAAAATGAAATAAATAGTTCATCACTGTTCCATTCCAGGGCTGGATTTCTGCAGTGCAGATCTATAGAAGGTGGATTTCAAAATGACACAAAGGCACATGGAAATCAGTGTGGCGTTTATAAGTAAGGCTATTTACATGGGGTGTACTTTCTTGATTTGAGAACAAGAAACTAGAAGACCAGAGTGAGACATACGACTAACCACAAAAGGAGCAGGGGCTTGATTTTTCTGAAATCTTGATGTGGCTTGTGATGCTTGGTGGGTTTCTAGAGTTATATGGCAAGAAAACAAGTTCAGCTGCCATAAAAAAACAAGCAAACAAACCAACCAACCCCAAACAATCAAACCACAACTTTTCTAGCCTCTGTTACAGAGGAAATAAAAAAAGCTGGAGAGGGGCTTTTACTAAAGAGAAAGTCACCTTGTGCTGAAGATAGCTCACACTTGTCCTCACAAAAAGAATCACAATACAGAGGTTATATCAGCAATGATAAACCATTGACTTCATATTATAAAAAAAAAAAAAAACAACAACATTTTAAAAAACTTATTGTTTAAGCAGGTACAAATTTCTAGACATTGAATAGGGAATTGCAGAGAGGTGGGAGTTGAGCTGTTCAACCAAGTAACAAGTGACAAGATAAGAGGAAATAGCCTCAAGTTGCACCAAGGGAAGTTTAGGTTGGCTATCAGGAGAATTTCTTTGCTGAAAGGGTGTTTAGGGACACAGTTTAGTCAAAGACTTCAGACTGTTGAGCTAAAGATTGGACTCGATGATCTGAAAGAGTTGGGACTGTTCAGTCTGGAGAAAAGGAGGCTCTGAGGTGACCTCATTGTGGCCTTCCAGTATCTGAAGGGGGCCTACAAAAAAGCTGGGGAGGGACTTTTTAGACTATCAGGTAGTGACAGGACTAGGGGGAATGGAGCAAAGCTGGAGGTGGGCAGATTCAGAATAGATGTGAGGAGGAAGATCTTGAGCATGAGAGTGGTGAGAGCCTGGAATAGGCTGCCCAGAGAGGTGGTTGAGGCCTCATCCCTGGAGGTGTTTAAGGTCAGGCTGATCTAGGGAAGGGTATTCCTGTCCGTTGCAGGGGGGTTGGAACTAGATGATCCTTGTGGTCCCTTCCAACCCTGACCGATTCTATCGTTCTATGAAAATGACTGCATACAGCCACAGACTGTGCGTTTCCTGTGTACTGTGAGTATATACACGTTGCATAGAGACACTGAAGAGACTAAAAGAGCTCTTAATACAAACAATGTGATTTAACCTACCTTCATAATTTTAAGGTTTCTGAATCACATTTTTTTTTCAATGCATGGATCTGACAAAATACTATCATCATAACTAAGCAACAGCTTAATAAATGAACCTAGATGCATTAATAGGATGCTGAATGTAAGTACTCAATAGGAAATTAAATGGAAATACTGAATAGATTTGAGGAAAATTATAATTTCAGAGGTATATCATGAACAGAGACAGAGGGAAGAGGCTATTGCTTAATTTCTCTACTATCTTTATACACATATTTACCCATTGATGTTAATTAGATCAGGATCAAACAACAATAAGCAATTAAAACTCCTGCAAATTTAATATATTTATCTAATAATGGTTATTGACAATTTATTTGGATTAAATTGTTTTTGTAAGGGAAATTCTACATGAAGTGTGGGATTTTTTTTTTATTAACTAAAATATTTAGGATCACCAGTGGGCTGACACAAACCCTCATGCCCATTAGTTCCTAAACATCTGAGAAACATTTCTGTACATTTCTGCAGTTTTACCTAACAATGTGGATTGTCACCAATAGGAAAGCCACAAAATACTCACATACAGACAAGGGATATGGAATTCAACCCAGACCAGACCACCGATGTGTGGATTTCACCTACTCTAATTTTACCAGCTCTGCAAATTCATTGGCATTTTGACTCTACTCTTCCCTTTTTCCTTAGACACTAAAGAGAACATTCTAGGCCTTGATTATGCTTCTGAAACCCAACCATCACTAATATCAAGGAAAGGCTTCCTGATAGCCCAACCTGCACGTTCTGTCATCCCAGGGGGTAGCAGAAGTGGACTCCCGATTCATCCTCCAGCAACACCCAAGAGTGTTTTAAGGCTGCTCATGATTTCACTTCCTCTTTGGTGCAGTCCTTGTAGCTTTCTGTGAATTATCACAAGGATGGTTCATCACCCTTTTCATTCCAGTTTCAGTCTCAGTCAGTCCCACTGCTCAGCAAGAGGGCTGTTAACCATCGCATCACCTCCCCAGGCAGGTCTTCGAGGTGCACCACTGACTCTGGGGTGGCAGATGTGCCACCAGGCAGTTGAGCTGCAGCTGCTCTAACGCAGTCTGTCTCTGCAGCGTGTAGGATTTCTCATTTCCACCAGTGGCTTACGAGTGAAACTTTCAGACTTCTGCTCTTGATCTATCTTTCTCCCCATTTTCATCTATAGATTGTTCCCTTTACCTTCTCTGCTTGCCCTTTCCACTTTTTAAAAAAACCAATTTCTCTTTATTGGTCATATGATTCAATAAAGTTATTCTCTTGATAAGTGTGAAAGGTCTCTTTCTTCTTGCCACCACAGTATGTACTTCTGCAGCTCCCCATTACCATGGCTTCCGCTTCAAACTATCATCTTTAAAGGTCACTTGTTTCCTTACACACGCAGTCAAGCCCGACAATGATTTAATGACACCTGAACAAGCTCATATTATAATTACCCACAGTGCAATCATAAATAATTATTAAGCAAAGGAAGAAGAAAGCAAACATGCTTCTTTTCGAGAAATGAACACCAAATATATTAGTTAAAATGTTAAAGTATATTAACTAATTACATAAACCCCTTTCATATTGCCTTGCTTCATTTCAAACATGGCACGGGCTATTTTGTCTGTGAACTCAAGTGGAACAAAAAGCTGCAGAATGCAATTTGTGTCAGGAGCCGGACTGTGGAGGGACAACTAATTCTAATTAGTGCAAATTCCCCACAGGCCAGCGAGAGGCCTTGTGCAGAAGCTGCTGCTGCCGCCGAGCCCCTCTGCCCGCAACAGGTGGGCAGGGGCGCCTGCCATAGCCCTCGCAACAGCTGAGGGCAGCCCCTTCGCCAGACACCCCTAATTAATCGTGTGCACGTCCAGCCTTTGAATGTGATATCTTTTAATATAGTTCTGCACTAAGGAAGATTGCCTCTTCTAATTGGTTAGAATTAAAGTGGTGGAGGAGTTTGCCAAGGACGGCCAGGCTGCAAGGCTGGTCTTGTTTCACAGGCACAGTCTAAAACTCTTTGCCCATCAGCACAAAAAGGGTAGGGCACAGAAAATGAATTACTGGGGGGAAAAGTCTCGGCTGTCTGATGACACTGGTATTCTAGTGAGCATGTCCCTCATGCAAAATATTTATACAACTCATTAATATTCAACATTTGATGCCTATTAGAAATACTGTCTTAAAATTCTGATTATAAGAAATAATGGTGGTGAGGAAGGCACAGGTCATTAACCTAATTATTAGCCTTCCCAACTAAGCTTCATTTTGAACTGCTCAGTCTAAAGCGAACTTCAGGGTGAGACCAGCTGCCTGATTTCCAGCCTGCCTTCATCAGATCTGCTCCCATTCATGAAAACTGCTTCTGCCAGAGTACAGCCAGCCCTAATGAGAGACGCAGCCCTCTTGCCCTGCCTGAGGGAGGGAAGGGAGAAGATGCAACATGATTTTATACAACATGTTAGTTGGAAATACTTTTAAAGTAACTGAGTGGTGAAGCATAGTACCCATAGATTAGGATTATCTCATTTACGAAGTCTTGTAACAGCTAAACACCATTGAAAAAACTTTGTTTTAATCCTGCTGGACTACATGCAGTGAGCTATATCAGGTAAATGCTTAGCTGTTAAAGATTTCCGTGACTAGGAGACTGATACATGACCTGCAAAATGCATTTCACTTGACTTGTTCTTTGCCATGTGCCAGCTATGACAGAAGAACTGGTGAAGGCTCTGAGTTGCTCTGCCCTCTTCACTTGCTGGCAGGCTGATGCTTCAGAGGAGTGCTGAAGCTGCCCTTATGTGCTGGTGCAGCAAAGCACCATGTGCTGCCTGTGTGCTGCATTTGACACTGCCCAGGCCAACATCTTTTATCCAAATGGTACTACCAGCTATGCCAAACAGGTACTCTGTATGCCTCAGTTTCTCTGTAGGAGATTTAAGCACTTTAAATAATCCCTCATCGTTATTCCACACCAGACAAACTAACTAATAAGGTACATTTCTCTGTCTTCATTACCTTTACTTTTATACATTTCAGCTAAAAACAATCCAGAGGGGTGTGCCAACTATGACTGTGTCACAAGCATGATTTTCCTAAGAAAATGCCTTCAATGTTACCTCATAGCATTTTCCGCTACTATTGTTTGGGTTGCACCAGAGGCTAAAATGTGGCATCTTTTAATAATACATTTGCATAAGTTGATCTGAAAGATCCCCATGTGATGACATTACTCCAGGGTTGGCCTGTCATCTCAAAAAAAGCCTGAGGTGCTGGTCCCAAAGAGATCAAGCTCAAGAATTAACTAGTCTTCCTACAGCAGGAACATCTCTACAAGCGCTAAAACAAATGATTATCATTTCTTTTTGGCGATGGTCTATGCCAAGCTAGAGAAAAACAGAGCTTTCAAACACTGACAATCTGGTATATTGAAGTATGACCATTATTTTTTATTTTCCACATTTTTGGTCCAAAGACAGTTCTGAGTAATTGATTCCCATAATGAGCTATGGTTCGTTAGTCAATTTAATTTATAATTGAATTGGATGGATGTAACTCTGTGTAAAATTGTCTCTGAAGAATCTGTTTTGTTCGTCTGTTCAACTTCTGACAGGGATGGAAGAAAATCTAAATTATTCCCTTCTGCAAAGGGGAAAAACTCTGAGAGTCTCAGCATCCCTTGTGAAATTAAGAGGAAAAATATTTTTAATAGTTGCCATGCAAAAATAATATGGCTTTACTAAAATTTATACAACCCTGACAATTAACACATTAATGCCTGAAATGGTGGCTTAAAATGGAAATTAAAACATAGGAAAATATGTGAATCAGCAGTCCTGCCTGAACAGCTGGAAAGACCACTTTTAACCAGAATGAAAACCACAGATAGGCACTTACTGGTAAGCCATGTCTCACTTCTTTGCAAGTACTGTAAAATCCAGTGTATTTGTTGCTCCATGCTTTTATACTGATATTCCGACAATACAATTTCAATGAGGAATGCCTGCTGTGAAGAATCAGACCCAGTGGCTTAAACTGCTCTTCTGTTTACAACTTGGAAACACAGAGTTGAAACCACGGTTGCCCTGAAATGCTGGAGAGTTCTTCTGTGTAGAGATGTGGGAATTACCACTAGTGTTTGTGGGCCTTCTCTTGGCCATTGCAAAGTTCATGAAATAACAGAGTAGTAATGAGAATTACTCTGCTTAGAAGCAGAGGCAGGGGAGAACTACCTTTGCTTAGCATTCTGAAATGACCTCGAGGTTCCATTTTTAAGTTAATTTCGCCCTGGGATTCCTTGGACCTGAAGACTCACATACGAACTGACTTTTGCTGTAAAGAAAATACTCAGGCTCTGATCATGTGCTGAATACACTTCCCTTGTCGTTCTTCATGTCTAAAGAGAATCATTAAGTGTCTCTGTCTCCACTAGTGGTCTTAGCAAGACATTTAGTTTATGAGGAAAAAGCGAGTGAATTAATTCATCCATTATTTGTATTTTGCTATATAGACATATAGATATTCATCACCGATTGTGCGTTAGCAGACATATATGGTAGCAGTAAAAGAATTGTTACACTATTATGTAAGTATAGTATTTCTTGTAATCTAGCCTCATGTAAAAGCAAAATATACATCCTCTGTTTGCTGAAAAAATAAAGTGTACTGTGAAGCATTGCAATGGGATAGGTGATGATGATCAGCTATTATCAGTCCCAGCAGGCACATATTTTTTCCTAACAGCCACAGGACTGCTGCTCTGAAAGCCAGGCACAACGAATTTTTAGTTCAGAGCATTTCACATTGCTTTTTAGAGGCAGACATGACACACGGCTGCACAAACTCTTATGGCCTCCAGTTAAGGGGTCGCTTAACAATCTCATTTGTCTACTTTTGCATCAAGTTCCCAATAAATTCTGATGGGCAACAGGCTCCCAGGCTTCTGATGTTATCCAGATAATGTTGGTTGGTTTTTTTGGTTGGTTGGGGTTTTCTTCCCCCTTTTGCTGTAATAGAAGTGTTGTGTCCAATCACCACCATATTTCAGCATTTGTTTATAATGTTTCTGACCTTCTTTGCACTAGCAAGAATATGCTTTGGTAGAAGTTCAGTGACTGGTAACACCTATCCACCTTAGCTAAAGTGAACGAGGTCCTACAGGCAAAACTGAGGAGAAAATTTGGCCTATTACATCTACTTAGTAGTTACCAAAGGCTCTTTATTTCTGGGTTATGCTATATGGATGTAGCAGCAAACAAAGGCTACAGCTATTGAAGACTGTTCTTATTCTTAATTATTACATTCTAGCTGAGAAATTCTTTAATATAAGTAATTTTCAGCACTGCAAATGCACAGAGAACAATGGAGGTCGTTCCTACAAAATGTTAAAGCTGACATCAATCATTTATACATAATGCACAAAGCAATGAGGGCAAACTTTTCAGTCCAGATAAGAAATGTCACAGTAAACTTATGTTCCAAGGCAATGGTATCAGTTACGATCAATCACTTGGTAGCCAGTGGAAGCTACATTTTTACTTCAGTCTTTAAACTCCTTTGACTGCACTACCAAAAGTATTGTTTTAATCTGAAGTGCTAGATCAATACTTCTGATCAATAAGCATTCATTTCCAACTAACAAGGACAATGGTTAGTGGATTCCTTTAAACATTTTCATTTCAAGAAAATCTCTGCTGTTCTAGAAATTAGATCTCTAACAAAGAGTACTAGAAAAAAGAATATGAACACAAAATATAACAGAGAACTTCCAGGTAAATGGAGCTCTTCCCCAGCACAAAATTTTCTCCTTTCTGGGATGCTAAATAAGTAAATATTTTCTATACCCTTTATATTTTAAACAATTTTCAAACTCAATAATATTACCACCAGTTCTTCCCACCAAAGCATACAAAGCCTAATCAAACAAAATCCAAACCACAAATGACCAAAACTGACAAACTTCACGTGCTGAAAAACTAATCCCCAGTGAATCATAGAATCAGAATCAGGCAGGGTTGCAAGGGACCACAAGGATCATCTAGTTCCAACTCCCCTGCCGTGGGCAGGGACACCTCATGCTCGATTAGGCTGTCTAGAGCCTCATCCAGCCTGACCTTAAACACTTTCAGGGATGGGGCTTCCATCACCTCCCTGGGCAACGCATTCCAGGCTCTCACCACCCTCACGATTAAGAGCTTCTTCCTAACATCCAGGCTGAATCTACCCATTTCTACTTTGTTTCAATCCCCCTAGTCCTATCACTACCTGACATCCTAAAAAGTCCCTCCCCAGTTTTCTTCTAGGCCCCCTTCAGATACTGAAAGGCCACAAGAAGGTCACCTCTGAGCCTTCTCCTTTCCAGACTGAACAGCCCCAACTCCCTCAGTCTGTCCTCCTAGGAGAGGTGCTCCAGCCCTCTGATCATGGCCCTTCTCTGGATACGTTCCAACGCATCTATATCCCTCTTGTAATAGGGACTCCAGAACAGAATGCAGTACTCCAGGTGGGGTCTCACCAGTGTGTAGTAGATATCTCACTTCCCTCAACCTGCAGGCTACACTTCTATTGATGCAGCCTAGGATCTGGTTGGCTTTCCAGGCTGCAAGAGCACATTGATGGCTCATGTTGAGCTTCTTGTCCACCAGCACCCCCAAGTCCCTCTCCTCAAATCAACAATCACATCTTAGAAAAGTAACCCTGGATCACTTAGTAGAAGACTTGTACTTCTCTGTGTCTCTTCCATGGACTTCAGAGAAATCTCTCCACTTTCAGCCCGGATGTGTTTAGCCCCAGTGACAACCCCTTGCCATATTTGTAGCCCAGAGCTATACCTCTTTAGGGTAAACCTTTCTTCTTGGCCACAGACAGATCTTGAGCACTGAGCTCACTTCTGTTCCCTGTAAAAGGCAGATGCCATCTTGCAAGACCATCTGGAAGGTCTTTGTGTCCCTTCCCACTTAGTCTTGGGCTTTCAGAGCAGTACACAATTCTAATTTAATTGTCCCAAGGACTCTGATGCATGCTAAAGACATGTTTGGCTACAGAGAAATTAGGACTTTAGCCACAGTCATATGTACAAGCCACTCCCTTTTATTTTACAAGCCTAACTAGGAGAGAACGTGTTGTTTTCAGTGCCTGAAGCTGTGCTTAGCTATCCTTACTAAACTCCACATTCTCCAACTTTCCATCACCCCCACACAATGACTCGGTTCTTCCCAGAGTGTCTTCTTCTCAAGATTCTTGCTATTGTTTACATGGCAAGAAAATAGTAGAGCTAAAATTAAAAACCAACTGGATTCCTTCAGGCTGGGCTGTCAGCATTCCTCACTGCAGGAACTATGTGCTTGGTGTCCTCCATCCTGTCACAGCAGCTGGGGCACTGAGGTGGTGGAAGCTGTTTAACTAGCCGTCCACAGGCACCTAGTACACAGGACACAAAAAGCCAGGGTGCTGCAGATACTGTGCATGCCTTCCAAAGGCACCTTCCCCAAACAATGAGTGCTGAGGAAACTTAAGTCATGACTGATGTGTCCTATGCCTAGTGGCCCCTGTCTACACAGGGTGACTGAGATGGTGTGGCCCTGCCTATGGGGCAGTGGTTTGAAAATCAGAGCAGAGCACACAGCCTGTGCTCTACCTTCTCCTTCTTTTATGGCTGGTGACAGAACCAGCGGTTTGGATGGGCTGCAACTCAAAAACCAATAAATACTGTATCCTATTGTTCATGTGGGCTTCATTCTCCTTCATGCTTCTGTGGCATGACTTTGGGTTTTGAATCAACACCAAAATTCAAAGCTAAGTCAGATAATTAGACTGTTTTAATTTGTATTTATCCTAACCAGTGAAATTCATCTGGATTTTCCCAGAAACATAAATCAGGCAAGATTTGCTCAAGCGCACTCATCCCAGTGAACTTTAGGAGGAGTCTGGGCCATGCTCAGTGGTTCATGCCCTCTTTACTCTTAATTCTATACATGAGATATAGAAGAAGTCAGCTGCTGAAGTGAGTTGCATGCAGATTACACTTTTCTCATTGGGAAATTATGGGAAAAGAATTTTGGCTCCATTAAACAAAAAGCATCCCCTCAGACAGAGGGATTACACAAAATGAATGGAAGGTCAAACTTTTGTAGGGCTATTAATCTGTACTGTGACTTATGCAGATTGGAAAATATATGAGAAATGTAAACAGTGTTCGCTCTGCATTAGATAGCAGGAGATATGCAGAGCCTGAAGAGATAACCTTTTGTGAACATTGAGAAGCTGGATTTTATGTGAAAGCTGTATGAGTCTACTCTTTATGGTGCCTATTCATCTAGCACAATACTTGAGTGTGAAGGAGTGAGTGAAGGAGGAGGGACAAGAGGAAGACAGCTGTTGGACAGATGCATTAATTTACCATAAATGGTGATACTTTCACTGGCTTTAAGACAAGAAATCAGTCCTGCTTTTAAAGGCAATGCAGTCAAAGAGTACTAGGAACAACACAGAGGAGGCTCAGGGATGACCTCATTGCTGTCTACAACTACCTGAAAGGAGGCTGTAGCCAGGTGAGGGTTGGTCTCTTCTCCCAGGCAACCAGCAACAGAACAAGGGGACAGAGTCTCAAGTTGTGCCAGGGGAAGTATAGGCTGGATGTTAGGAGGAAGTTCTTCCCAGAGAGAGTGATTTGCCATTGGAATGGGCTGCTCAGGGAGGTGGAGTCACCATCCCTGGGGGTGTTCAAGATGGGACTGGATGAGGCACTTAGTGTCATGGTCTAGTTGACTGGCTAGGGCTGGGTGCTAGGTTGGACTGCATGATCTTAGAGGTCTCCTCCAACCTGGTTGATTCTATGATTCTATGAACACAGGACTTTGGACAATACTTATCTATGTGAAAAAGTGGCACTTTTACGGACACTCAAAATCACAACAAATCACCCAATTTTACACATGCTAAAATGAATATTCAGTTGCATTTTCCACTGCTGGTTTTGCTGTTGTTAAGGCATTTTGCTTTTCTTGTTTCTTTTTTAAATACTTTTTTCTCTAGCTATTTTGGTATTGTTTTCCCTTCTTCAGGTGTTTTCCAGTCTTACTTATCCCCTTGTTTCAAAATACTGGTTCCCATCCACTTATTTCAATGGCCATGCCTTTCCATCCTTCACTATAGTCTTCTCCTCAACAAGTTATCCTTCTGGACTCTATTTAGTTTCACTTCTCTTATCCCTCCTCTTTGTGTTCTCTTTTTCACACAATCTTTTCTATCTGTAATGCCCTTCATGTGCAGAGATGGGCAATGAAGGTGGTGAAGAGTCTGGAGATTATGAGATTATCAGACTCTTATGATTACCAGCTGATGGAACTGGGACTGTTTAGTCTGGTGAAACTCTACAACTACCTCAAAGGAAGCTGTAGTGATGTGAGGGCTGATCTCTTCTCCCTAGAATCAAGTGACTGAATGGGAAGAAAGGGCCTGAAAGGTTTAGACTGAATATCAGGAAAAATTCTTTACTGCAAGGTGTTGGATCAGTCTGCTCAGGGAGGTGGTGCAGTCATCATCCACAGAGGTGTTAAAAAAATTGTGTAGATGTGACATTTTGGGACATGGTTTAACAGCCATGATGTTGTTAGATTGAAGGTTGGACTCTACAATCTTAGAGGCCCTTTTCAAAGAAAATGATTCCATGGCTCTACACAAAGTGACCATTTAAAAAATAGGTTTGAAAGTCTACAGGCAAANACAAAAAAAAAAAAAAAAAAAAAATATTGGCAAGGCACTTTTGCCCCCCCTGCATCACCTGAATGGTCCATCCCAGAAGCTGATCAGTGGTTACAGACAACTTGCTTGCTTGGCTCAAATCCTTTTCCATTTCAAACGATTTTTCCCACTACTACACACCTCAAAACCTCTGTATGTCCCCACAACATCACTATATGACTAAAGATGATTCAGTAGGCTCCTTTGACTCATTCTAGCTAGATATCCTTATATCCTAGTCCACAAGAAAAAGATAACTGGATGTTTTCCACCCTTCTAAGGTCTAGGCTTGTAATGTAGGTACTCTGAAAGCAGCCAGGTCTCCTCTTCATGGGTAGTTTAGCTCTCAGTTCCTGTGCTGTGCTCTGAATTGAGCAGCAGATGTTTAAAAGTAGTTAGCACAAATAATTCTCTCTGAGTTCACCACCTACCTGGTGCTCCGCACCAGACTTCAGGATTGTAGTGCCTTTTGCCACTGCTTATATCAAAACAAAGCAGAAGGAAGCAGATCAGAAATGGAGCTAAGCTAATACATGACAATGGTCTACTTTATAGAATCAGCCACAGCCATGCTGGAATCTGAAGACTGCTGCTGGCCTGTGGACTGAAGATTGGGAGCCTTGTTGAGCTAGGTACCTGAGGTACAACACAACTAGAAGTGTGTACAATACATGCAGCATATTAAGCAGATGATGTTACATGCTTTGGGGGAATATTTCCCCCCAAATAACTGTGGGAAATATTAATTATTTATGGAATATTTGCATAACTGCATAATGTGTCTAGATATAAATAACAGACTATTTGCATAACTGCATAATGCCACTAATCATGGTAAGAAAAAAAGAGAACAAAACATTTCTGGCATTTGATCACACTGTGTCATACATGCTCTGTGATTCTTCAAGCTCTCCCAGAGAGGAGCCAAAGCACACCTAAGGTTTGTATTCCTGTATTCTGTGAAAGGAACAGGTAAATTTCCAAACACATTGCAAATCCTGTGTGAACAGCAGTCCTTTTGTAAGGCCTTGCAAACCCCTACAGGCTCCGTGGTGTTTTGCATGAGCTGTTTGTCCAGATTTGGAAGAAAAATCTGAACACGTGCACAACATTAGTATGTTTCTACAACAAAAAAAATCACACCTCTGTCACCCATCCTAAGTAATACTGTCACCACTTGTCCTTAGGCTGCAGTTTTTATCGTTACATAAAACTGCCCTACAAGGGGAAGAAGTATCATTCAACAGGTAAGGATGTCAGAAAGCAAACAGGGGCTAGAAGCAACATTGCCAGAGTCCCCTGCATGCCTCCATGCCAGGTTGCACCTTACCAGGCTATAAGAAATTGTGCATGACCATGCTCGGTCCATGAGTGCTCTTTCCATTAAGTTGAAATGTGACCATCCAGCCAGCTTCTTGGTGGGAGGTGAGACCAGCTCCATCTGTTCTGCCCAGGGGAAGTAGAGACATTGCACCTACAGCAATGGTTGGGTCAGGGAGAAAGGTTGTCCAAGGCTACAGTTCAGCAAAGACAAGAACCAGTCTGCAAAGGGAAGGTAGCCCATGCCATGAAGAAAGATGTCAGTCCAGAGGGATAGCTATGTGCACACTTTCTCCTTGTCATCAGGGAGCTCAGAGAAACACTGGGGAGAATGATCCTACTCTAGCTCAAAGGCATAACTAAGCAGAAACAAGCCTGAAAATATGAGCTGAGTTTGTCAAGATTTAATATTCCCTAATAACTACTGTTCTTTTCTCTGTTGAAGATTTCCTGATAACTGCTGTTCTTTTCTCTGTTAAATACTATTTACCTCAGTGCTGGTTTCTAACATACGCAACGCTGACTTCATTTTTAATGGTATTTTCATCTAATTTCAGAGCCTGATTTCCCAGTACAAACTCAAGTAACAAATGTATAATTATTCTCATAAATAACTCAACACCTTACAGTAGGTTTCAAACAAGTTTCCCCACAAGGCACAAGTGCCCTATATTAAATTCTTTCAAAGCGTAAGTTGATTAAGGTAAAAATTAGTTGTTATTACCTTATGGACGTTTTAGTTTTCACAGCATTTCAAAGCTGGTCCTATCTAGAGTAGATTTGTTGCCGCCCACTGGTACAATCATCAGGAAAATTAATAATCATGTTCAGTCTGACTATAAATCATTGTGGTACAGGCAATTAATTTCTGTAGAAAAATGAAAGATCTATAAGTAGTATTATTGTGTAAACTACGTGTCGTGAAAACTCAGATCCAGCACAGGCAAATTACAAAACCAATGCTTCTAATTTCAGAGCGTGATAATGCTGGGTCATCAAGGCTGGATGGCCAGAAGTTCTGAATAAATAATGTTGGCAGCTCCTAGCAGCTTATGGTTGTTGTATCATGTTTATGCCGCGTTTGTTATTCTTCGACTCGATACGAGCATACGTGCTAACTCACAGACAGGGAGTCTGCTCAAAATGATCATAGAATCATAGAATGGTTTAGGTTGGAAGGGACCTCAAGGATCATCCAGCTCCAACCCCCTGCCATAGGCAGGGACACCTCCCACTAGAGCAGGCCGCTCAAGGCCTCATCCAGCCTGGCTTTAAACGCCTCCAGGGAGGATGCATCCACAACCTCCCTGGGCAACCTGTTCCGGTGTCTTACCACCCTCACTGTGAAGAACTTCCTCCTAACATCCAGTCTAAATCTCCCCTCCTCCAGCTTAAACCCATTCCCCCTCGTCCTGACATTACTAGACCTTGTCAATAGTCCCTCCCCAGCCTTCCTGTAGGCTCCCTTCAGATACTGGAAAGCCACTATAAGGTCTCCTCGAAGCCTTCTCTTCTCCAGACTGAAGAGCACCAACTCTCTCAGCCTGTCCTCATAGCAGAGCTGCTGCAGCCCTCTGATCATCTTCGTGGCTCTCCTCTGGACCCGCTCCAGCAGTTCCATGTCCTTCTTGTGCTGGGGGCTCCAGAACTGCACACAGTACTCCAGGTGGGGTCTGATGAGAGCAGAGTAAAGGGGGAGAATCACCTCCCTTGCCCTGCTGGCCACACTACGATAACAGAGTGGTTTTTTCATACATCGTCTACTGTTAAAACCCAGCACTTTGTTACATATCTTCAGAACCTTGCTGTTACACAGGGCAGATTTCTATATAACATGTTTCTTCTCAGTCAAGGCCGTGCTGGTCATGGTGAGAGCAAAAGAAAGGTGGTGCATACACATGTAGACCAACACATACCCATTGTAAGCCAGACGTATGTTTCTCTACCAACACATGCTACAATCTTGCAGAGACGTATGTTTGCCATAACTTAGATAAATGTAGCATCACAGCCATAGAATTTGGATTGTGGTTAAAATAAGAGAAAGTAAAGTAGCTAGAAGCTCAGTATTTTTATTGGCTTGCCTAGTAAAGATGTCCTGTAGCGCTATGGGAACTATCAATATAGAAGAATGAAAATCAAGTCTTTGTTATTTTCATAGAATCATAGAATCAACCAGGTTGGAAGAGACATCCAAGATCATCCAGTCCAAGCTAGCACCCAGCCCTAGCTAATCAACTAGACCATGGCATTAAGTGCCTCATCCAGTCTTTTCTTCAACACCTTCAGGGGTGGTGACTCCACCACCTCCCTGGGCAGCCCATTCCAATGCCAATCACTCTCTCTGGCAAGAACTTCCTCCTAACATCCAGCCTAGACTTCCCCTGGCACAACCTGAGACTGTGTCCCCTTTTTCTGTTGCTGGTTGCCTGGCAGAAGAGACCAGCCCTCACCTGGCTACAGCCTCCCTTCAGGCAGTTGTAGACAGCAATGAGGTCATCCCTGAGCCTCTTCTGCAGGCTGCACACTCCCAGCTCCCTCAGCCTCTCCTCATAGGGTTTGTGTTTCAGGCCCCTCACAAGCTTTGCTGCTCTTCTCTGGACACTTTCCAGTATCTCAACATCTCTCTGGAATTGAGGAGCCCAGAACTGGACACAGTACTCAAGGTGTGGCCCGACCAGTATTGAGTACAGGGGCAGAATAACCTCCCTTGTCCTACTGGCCACACTGTTTTTGATACAGGCCACGATGCCATTTGCTCTCTTGTCCACCTGAAGCAGCTATGGAAATAAAAAGAGATAAAATAATTCACACTGTGATTACTCTCACACACACACAAAGAATACTGCAATATTGTAAGGAAATGTTTTCTAAAGGCATTTTTAAAAGATGGATAGATGTCCTTTTTTATCCACTTATGAAATGTCTTCCACTGCTTGGTGCAGTTTTAAAATCAAGTACTTTCAGGTATTAAATATCCAGATTTTACAGGGAAGTTCATTGTTGAAGAAGAGCACATCATGAATAAGGAAGCTCTCCCACAGAAAATCTTCAGGACATTTTTAATAGTGTCTGGGATGGAAGCAGAATGGACAAATAATTATCCTGCTAATTTCCTAAGAGCAAACATGAATGTAATAGGTCATATGGATTGCATCTGCCATTTACTAAATGTTGAGATGTGTGTGCAAGAGCAAAGATGTGTGTAAGACACAAAGTATCACAGAGAAAACATACTCAGATCTGTCACTGGATGAAACAGTGTGGTACCAGAAAGCTGCTGCTGGTACTCAGAAAGTCCAGCTTCCTTATTAGGAAATAGATGGATATAACTCAGGAACATGATGTTTTCCATTGAGATACATGGTGCATTTAATGCACTTGGAATATTTGATGGTAATTCCAAAGAAATGTACCTGCTTCTCCAAAGATCTATACAGATTTTTAGGCTACTGAATGGGATTTTGGACTGTGTATTTGTCCACAGTGGTGCAATTTGTTCATTAAAGAGATGGTACAATTTGTTTACTAAAGACAATCTTGTGCTTAAGACATTGAGAAAACCATTGAGAGAATTCCAGTAAACTTACAAACAAACATAGATGGTAGAAATAAATTTGATTGCCACACTGTCTCTTCCCTTTTCTTCCCCACACTCCCAAAGGAAATCTGGACCGTGCAAATGAATCTAGTCATGTCCTTAGCTGCTTTAGAGTAACGATTCAAATAATTGCTGTTAACAACATCTTGCAATTTGTCAGCTAACCTGTAGGCTTTACTGGACAGCCACTGAGCTATTTCAGGAAGTACAAAGGCTGTTCACAGGTCTAACCGTGCTACTTGCACTTACGCAGGCTTAGTGGGCTGTGAATGCCCACTACATTTGCCATACAGAAAGAGGTCTGACACTCACATACCACCCACATATGCCTGAAACCTGATGTGTACTGTTAGAGTGTAGCTAAAAGTGTTCTTTCGTTTGGGTTTCAAATGACATTTTCATTTTAAATGTAAGGATTGAGCCACAGCCAGATCTATGCTATCATCTAGGTTTATACGGTCATTACAGAGCTTTGATAAACATCTAGGCATATCATGCAGCTGAGTTTAATCTATCTAATCTAGCTCTCTATCTCCTTGCACTTCTTCCTATATACAGGACACAAGTCTTAGGCAGGGATTTGAGGGTGTATTAGGATAGTATCAAAAGAGATGAAAATCACAGCTGTTCTAGCTAAAAGCCCTTCCTGATTTGTTAAACAAACATAAAACTGAGCTGAGAATTTCCCAGATTCACCTGGTTTAGCTGTATACAAAGAGCGGTTAAATTAAATGATCTTTCTCACAAAGGTCAAAAGTTAAGTGTCCCTGGCTACACGAAGCCTCATGTCTAATGGGATGATAATCCAATTCTATGGCATCTAGAAAGAATCCTTCTCCTAGTTATTAAATATGCATGTCTCCCCCAAGCAAAATATATTGGAGCAGTGAGAAATGAAGCTAATATACCACACCAGAGCAGAGTTGCAAAAACATGAACTTGGGACAGAAGAGCAGAGAAGAAAAAACAAACTAAACTTCCCACAGTTCCAAGGAGTTAAAAAAAAAAAAAAAAAGGATAGAAAATTATTTACAAAGTCAAATGCTCAAACCAAAAATCTGAAAGAGAACCACTCTTACACCAAAGTTACTTGACTTTTTCCCAGGCAATATTTATTCTACTTTTGATGGAACATTTCAATAACCATATTAACTACTGATAGAGGAAAGAACAGGAAATTCATCTTGCAAAATAGTAACTCCACAGCAGGTTTTGTTTCTACAGACAATCACCCGTACTATCGGTAAGATTTTCCTATTTTCATGCAGATAAAATTGCAAGTCCCAGTTGCAAAGACAGAAAATGTCGTTGTGGAAATTAAAGATCCTTTAAGCAGAAGCCTTACAGGCAACCAACCTCATAATCCTTCAGAGCTGTTAGCTGCCAGAATTTCATGGAGTTGAGACTTGTAAAACTCATAGGAACTTTTGGTAATACATTTCAGCACTCTTCTGCTGTGTCACACTGCTTTCAATCAACAGCTTGGGAAATTCTGAACAGGTAAATGAAGGAGGCAGATGTCAGACACCCTGATCAACATAAGCATGGGAGAATGCTAACTGCATTTGGATGGCAGGAATTGGATGCCTTCTACGAAAGAAATCAAGAGTTACAGAATGTAATCCTTTCTGCTATAGTTTTCACACTGGTTAATGGCTTTCATCACAAAATGTATGGGTCTTATTTATAATCAGACTGCCATACTATGTCTGGGAAGTCACTGATCCCTGTTATGCCCTTCTCTAGTAGCTTACACAGTGCAATACCTGTAAATGTTTGGTTTGTGGTCTGTTGTGTTTGCTTGTTTGTTTTTTCCCCTTGGAAAATGCATTGTATTGTTATCATCCTTCTGATAGACTCACTTTATGAAGCCCTGCACACTGGAAAATATTTCTTTCAGTCCTTAATTAACTTGTAGCACTAATTTTGCACTTAAACTCGTTAAAATAGGAACCCAGTTTCCCAAAGTAGCCTCATAATAATAAGCAAAAAGGTAGAATCTCCCTGTTATTGCTTACTGTTGCCCTGTTTATCCAGTAAGGACTGCAATAGCCACTTTGGCCACCTGGAGGTCAGGAGCAGTGCCTAAACTTTCTGAACCTGTGTTTTCCTGCGTGTAGCTCCCCTTCCCATGCACTGAGAGGGTATAACTCATTCCCAGGTAACTTCGCATTCAGCGATCCTACAGCACATTGGTAGGCAGAGCAGCCTACCAATGTCACCACCTCATGAACTCTTAAGCCACTACTCACTGTTGGGTGTTGATTCTCATTCCTGCACTGCTTCCTGTGCAGCCATGACTACAGTGAAAATAAGCACCCTGTCTTTCTGGGAGAGTTTTGGCTGGCACCATTCCAGCGATCAGCACACCAACACCCATACCAGCAACGGAGGAGAGCACAGGCCTGGGAATGAGTAGCGCAAAAATGGCCTTAAATGGCTGTGGAAATAAAAATCAGTGATTCAATTTCTTCTGTCTGAGAGGCTCAGCCTGCTGATCAGCTACCAAGTTAGCAAAACGCTGTGAAAAGAGGAAGCTTCAGAGGAAAGGAAGAGGGCTCTGACACCAGCCTGTGTGAGGGAGTGTGGGTGAGGAGGGCAATGGTGGCTGCCTGAACACAGCTCCCTTTCTATCTGTGCCGAGCTCCAGCTGCCAGATCTGTTCCTCACTCAGCATGTTAAGAGGGGCTGAGTGATTTGAGCTGCTGGTTGGTGGTGCTTGGGAGGGACAATTCTACTCTGGGCTGAGGCTTGGCATACCACCCAAGAAAGGAAGGTGGTTTTGGTGATTCATTTCACAGCCACCTCCCTTCATCTCCCCTGACCTCGCTAGCAGCTGCTGCCCTCCCCCACTCAAAGTCCTTGTGTCGCAGGGGCCAGCTGCGAGTTCAGCTCGTCAGGACTCCGCAGAGGCATCCTGAGTGGCAGGACCTCATTGTCCACAACTGGTTGTCTTTTAGCCACCAATAAACCAGTCCCAGGCACCACAAGAAGGTGGCCACGTTGCACAGCCTGCTAGCAGGGCACTCCCCTTCGAGCCCCAGTCTCATGTTCCTCCATGATCAAGCATAGACGTGATTTGAACAGAAACAGGCACCTCGAGGAGCAGATACCAGCAATCAAGTCTTCCTATATCAGCCAGATAGAGAGTAAAACAAACCCATAAGCATCCAAAGATACAAGTCATCCACAAAACTGTATATGATTCAACCAAAGGAGCTGAAAGATCACCTCTGGATTTTTTCTGGTCACTGCCCAAGGGGCAAAACAAACTTGGCTTGGATTGGCTTCACACTGAGCACCACTCAGCCCAAGGAACTAAGCAGCAGGGAGTAACACAACAGAGAAGGCAAGAAGAACGACCTTTCATATGAAGACAGTGAGGACTGAGCCAAGTGGCTGCAGAATCCCACTCCTGCAGCTGGGCAACAGGACTGATAGCACAGTCGTAGAATCACAGAATCATTTCAGCTGGAAAAGACCTCTAAGATCATCAAGTCCAACAACTGAACTAACACCACCATGGCTATTAAACCACATCCCAAAATGCCACGTCTACACCTTTTTAGAACACCTCTAGGGACGGTGACTCTACCATCTGCCTGAGTGGCTTGTTCCAATGCCTGACTACTATTAAAGAAATTTTTCCTTATATCCAATCTAAACCTCCTCTGGTGTAATTTCAGGCCATTTCCTCCCATTCTATCACTTGATTCTAGGGAGAAGAGACCAATTCCCACCTCACTACAGCCTCCCTTCAGTTAGTTGGAGAGAGTAATAAGGTCTCTCCTCAGCCTTCTTCTCTCTAGACTAAACGACCTCAGTTCCCTCAGCCACTTCTCATTAGACTTGTTCTCCAGATCCCTCACCAGCTTCCTTGCCACTCTCTGGATACACTCTGGCAACTCAATGTCTTCTTGTAGTGAGGGCTCCAAAACGGAACAGTGTTCAAGGTGCTGCCTCCCCAGTGTTGAGTACAGGGGACGATCACATGCCTTTTGGGTTTTGAGCACCTTCACAGTATCACAGTATCACCAAGGCTGGAAGAGACCTCATAGATCATCAAGTCCAATCCATTACCACAGAGCTCAAGGCTAGACCATGGCACCAAGTGCCACGTCCAATCCTGCCTTGAACAGCTCCAGGGACGGCGACTCCACCACCTCCCTGGGCAGCCCATTCCAGTAGCCAACCTTAGACCAGCTCTCTCTTGGACATTGCTATGGGCCAAAGTCTCAGGAGATTTTGGATGTATATTAGTAGCTCCTCTCCAGTTTTGCATCCAACACAGACTTCAAACTATGGAGACACTTTGAGCGCCTTAGATACAGAGGTGTCTTTGGACTAAATTTTTTTTCCCTTACCAAAAACATCACTGTTTAGATCATTTCCACTGAAGTCACTCTCTGTGCATCTGTCTTCTTCATCAGTGTATTCCCAGAGTGTTCTTTGTTGCGCAGTGGTTTAATTAGTGTTACACAGTCTCGTATATTCAGCAAAAAAAACCCAAAATATGACAAATGTGATTAAATGTTTCGGTTTTGAGAACATCAGCTTAGGTAAGCTTTTACACAATAAGGCATTAATAATCTTTTGCATACAATATAAAACAATTTTCTGTGATTGATTAACTGGGTGCTGATCTTAACAACGATAACAATGGATGAACACTTTACTCATTGTGTAGGCAGATACAGTTAGAGAGATATACACATTAAAAATTACTGCAGAATCAGGAAATAAATAAATGTTTAAGTCAAATATTTGTGCTTTTATCCTTGGAATCTAATGATGACAAAGTTTATCGGGTGTTTAACTCAGCAGCAATCACTTGGTTATCATTGATAGATGAAAATAGGGAATGAGGTTATCAGTTTCAATAAATAAAGCATTTTACTAAATTTGTCAATATCCTTGTGCTTGAAAATTATGTATTATAGTCAAATGAAGCAGGGTGGTATGAAAAAAAGCCTCAAGCCCTCCAAATGAAGTAACCAAGGCTCTAGGTATTAAATGTTAATGATATAATAATATGTCTAGTGTGTATACACACCACTGCTCTCTACTGGGTTAAGCCAGAAATGCTTATCTTTGGCTCTAAATGCCTGTACCACAACTAAGAACAACTTTTCCTTAGATCACTTGATCAGAATTCATTTACAGAGCAAGTAACAGGTTTGAATACTGATGTTTAGCATAAATTGAGGTGGCCATCTTGTGTAACGTAGTGACAACAACCCCTGTATATGGCAATTGCATCTCAATTAGTATTGCTTTAAACTAGATCTAAAATTACATCAAGAATTAAACAGATTTTCCTTTTTTTTTTTTTTTTTAAACAGCTCATACTCATTTAAATGGTATCAACTACCCATTCAAACTGGATGTGTCTTTGTTTCATGTCTCTAGTCCCCATAGGCAGAGCCATCCCAAACAGCAAGCAGTTCAAAGAAGCAGATAATTAACTACTGCCTATTGTACAAATTGCACATTTTCAATTAATGTTCTACCTCACAGGCAGGGCAGTTAGTTTTAATCAGTCTCATGACATCAACTATTGTGGTTACTGTTCTGGGATACTAGAAGGCACCTTGATGGTGCCATGCAGGCAGACTGCAGCACATAGCCCCTTCATTTGGTGTCTGCTGCGTGAAATGCTCCTTCCTAAACACTTGAAAGAAAAAGGCTCGAGGTGGAAGAATCACTGAAGGTTGCTCTTTCTGGGATAGGCTGTGCATACAGAGTTCAAATGGGTTTTAGGTCCTGTGCTCACAGTTTTCGTAGCTTCAGGCCTACCCTGTGCTAAGGAAGAGCATGACAGCAGGTGGACACGGAAGACATTCAGAGCCATTTCTCTTTGCATCTGGCTCACAGTGGGCTCCAGTACCACCGCTGCAGACCAGCGTAGCTTAGAGTGACCTTTAGACTACTTTAGCTTTGATGATCCTCTAGAAACTGCAAATTCCATTTTTTTATTTATTTACCTGCCTACTTTTTTATTTTTAATGTCCTATGCTGAACACATATTAGCTGGTATTAGAGACAAGGTACTTCAGTTTGGGATTTGTTTATTTGATTTTTGACATAGCCTTAAAAAATTCACCATTGTATTGAACAAAAAATATAAAGTGTTTGGATTTGAGGTGGGAGAGGTAGGAGAGAACAGAAAACTCAGAGAGAAGCACAAAAAACCCCACCAAAACCCACTTCATTTTCAGAAATAAGAGAATGACCTTTATAATGCAGTTGGTGCCTTGCTTCTTGTCAGTTATGGGTCAGTGCCCTATTACTGTATCGCCCACACTCTATTATTGCAGCAATGCAACTGCACCCCTAGAGGGAGGTTGTGTCAACATTTCTATTACAAACCCCTCTTTCCAGAAGGTTAAAACCTGCCTGTCAGCAAGGAAGTAACTTTATTAAAAGCAAACCTTGATAAAAATCCATTTGGCCACTTTCGAATGACTACAGCCTTGTCCCAGCATAAGAGACATACTGGGTTCAAATGCTCTCATGCAACTTTAGTCTTGCTTGAACCCCTCCCTTGGTTTGGCTGCACCTAGAATCTCAGTGAGGGAAGACATTGAAGGAAGCACTGGGCTTTCTGCAGCTCCTCACAACTCTAACACTCCGGGTCTGTCCAGGGGTGGCTGAAGGCTGGAAAGGCTATTGGAAGGTGAGGTTTCCTTAGAAACCCAGTCCTGTGCAAATCTTGGCCACATGGGGGCTAGAGTCTGGAGTCAAAACCAGGGGAATTTTTTCTCTCCACCATAAGATTTTCAGATGCCTCTTTCTAGTGGAGGTGACTTTTGCCTCTGCTGCTGAAATAGCTATTGTGAAAGCGACAGTGACCTCTATCAGTACAGCTCCCATTAGCACAAGGGCAGTATATCTACACCTAGTTCCGGGGGAAAGCTATGGTTACAAACATACCACACACAAAGAATTATACTAAATCTGGGTTTGGCTCCATTTGGGTTTGGATTTTTTAAAGGACATCATAAACATACATTGAAGCCATACAACAAAAACCTTTTAGAGGACTTGAAGGGGTCTTTCTGTTACAATAGGTACATTTACTTGGGCTTTCAGTCAAAAGGAATCCATTTCATGTGTATCTCTGGCTGGTAGATTCAGGCAGTTTTTTAGGGAGTGAATCTCTTGTGTGTAAATAAGAAATGCCATTTGTTAAGATCTAATACTAATAATAATAATAAAAAAAAATCTTTAAATCAAGTACTTTATATTCAAACCTCCCTCTTTCAAAATGAAAACAAGAGTTTGAAAACTGGCCAAGTCAGACAGGCTATTTATTCTACAGTGCAAATTCTCTCAATATATGGGAATTTTATCCTTAAGATAGACAGTTAAAAAATAAAATAAAAGATAAAATATAAAATACAACACAAACTAAAATTAAATACAAAGTATGATTTGTTAAAAAGAAGATGCTCTGTTAAAAAAATAAAAGAAAGGAAGAAAAAAAGGTTCAGATGCACTTCCTACCACATATTCTTGGCTTTTGAGCAACCTTGCTTACAAATAAAAGCACTTTGGTCAAAATTTCTGTGGCAAAACAGATTCAGAAGAGTTAAGTCCACAACATGAGCAAATAGCAGCAAAGTAAGCAATTTTCTTCCTAATGCAGAATTAAGCTGGAAATTGTGGTGGCCTCACAGAGCAGCAGAGATCTACAGTTCCTTGTGAAATACTAACAAAGCAGAAAATTCCAAGATAGGACCTTACAGTGAAGAATATACTAGCATAAAGAGGAATCAAAGGGCACTGTAGATCATCTTAGTTTGCCCCCTGAAAAATTGTAGTGTAGAAACTAACCACTTTGTCCTCTGAATCACAATTCACTTGGCAGGAATAGGAGAGAATATGCCGGATACTGCATTCTGGTTCTCCTTCCCAGGTTCCACATAGCCATTGCCTAAACTTAGGAATAACATGAGCAGAAAGAGGAAATGCAAAATGAGAGGAAAAAAGATCTCTTTGTGTTCTTCTGATCACTGTGATCGTGATTGCATTTCACGAGTCCCAAAGACTGCTCTGCAAATACAGCATCCTCTCATGACAATGAGACCTGCAGGTGCCTAATGGCTACTCCACAGCTCTGAGGCTTTTGCCTTTTCCCTTTGCTTCTCATTTCTTTTCTTCACTTAAGTGTCAAAATCCCGAATCCTGGGATTATTTTTTTCAAGCGATGTCTTGCCCTTTCTCTGCAGATCTGCCCACTTTCAACACAACTGAGAGCTTGTCAGATAGATGAATCTTTAAATAGTTTAAACAAAACAAACCCCCCAAGAAAGATCTGCAAACTGAGACCTCTTCTGTACAGCAGTGCGGCTTAAACAGCCGTTACAGTTCTTACGGGCCCTTCTAAAGGCTGTCTTGTAGACAGCCGCATCCCATCAGAATCTATAAGCAACACTTTAATGTTTAGATCAAATACACGAACGAAATGTGAAGGAAAGAAGGCTAATTCAGGAATGTAAGATCCATTAAACTATGCAAGTATGCATGAACTGTAAAAAGTGGATCCCATACATATCAGCTATAGCCCTTAGCTGTTAGCAGGTGTGAATCAGTCAGTTGTACAATTCATTTGTCTACTTAATTGCACTGAAGATAGGCTTTTACTTTGCCTATAACATCACTAATGAGTAGGTTTTCAGTTCGATCTAACTAATTAATTCTTGTTAACTTCCCTTGCATTGCTGTTCTTTTAATTTAACCAGAGACAGCACCATAGTTGCTAGTAGTGTTTAGTCTCAACTAGATTACTCTTATTCATTAAGGGCTGTAATTGTTGGTCATACCCTCCCAAATGGTCATTACAACCTCTGGCTTGCATATTGAATAACAGCAATTTCCTGACTCCAACAGACTCTCATGTGAGGGAGGAGAAAATGCTAATAAAGAAAGAATAAATGATTCTCTACTTCATTCAGTGCTGTGTAGATTTCCTTTACAGCAGAAATTGTACCGAGGTGGTAAAATGGGTTTCTTGCAGGCCCCCTACCTCCACCCTGAGTGAAAACAATAAGAACCAAGTCAAGCATTCCCTGCTACTGTGATTACAGCATCCGTAAAAGTGATTATATGGCTGCTGTAATCAACTTCAATGAAAGCTGCCTGTTAGAGCTTCAATAATTACTCATTTCTGTTAACAGCTTGCTTTCAGTTTAGTACTTTGAGGCCTAGAAAAAAAAACCCTGGTGTTTTAATAAAAAGATCCTGTGAACACAGTATTTTGGGGGGTAAGAGCTTGTGTGTGGGCAAATAAAAAAAAATGCACATGCAACTTTTTTGTCCTATTCTCAATAGCAGCTCCTTTTCATTTCAGCTCAGAATCTATTTAACCAGCAACAAGCCCAAGTTCATACAGGGTTCAGTCATGTACTGAATGTTTACTGAAGGAGGCACAATAGTTTAAATAAAGTGGCAGTTTTAAATATTTTACCCATTGCTTTAAACAAATTGCCAATCCTCAAACTCTGTGTTAAACACATTTCAAAAGCAAAACACCAGAAGCTCTCTTTCAATACAACCACTACTTTTGTCACACTGTCTCCTCCTTTCTTGATTCCTTTCTTTCTACAAAGCTCTGGAGAAGAATGCAGCTTACAGAAGTTAAGGGCTCGTTTTTAAAAACAAAACAGAAGAACAGTTTAGTCTGAGATTAAAACAACACAGGTCTCTATCACGCTCTGATGTTTGATGTTCTGCAGAGCTATACCACAGTTAGGGATGAGGGAGGAAGACTGCAGAGAATTACAGTTGACCAGAGCTGCAACTTCAAACTTGGGGTTTTGTTTTTCTGGTGTGTTCATACATTTCTCCTTTGGAGCAAAAAAAACCAACCTACCAAAACACCAATCAAACGAAAAAACCCCAACCTCCAAACCTCTAGAAAGGAGGTTCTCAGAGCATGTTAGAGACAGCTAAAAATATTTTAAAATGCTTTCTTATAAGGAACGCAGTGAAGTTTGTCTAACTATAAATAAGGTATGCTTGAAAAGCTTTTCATCACCCAGACAACTTCCTGACTTCCTGTTTCACTTCGGGGAGGTTTACAGTAAGATCAGCAGCAGCAGTTAAAGGGACAAGATTCCCGAAGGACAAGCTCTGTGCTGACAAGTGGCTCCTGCTCAAGTCTTCTGCCTCTGCAGGAGTCCTAACAGGTAACGCGGGCTGCTGGGGCCATAGGACATGCAAAAAGAACACAGGGCTGCTGCTTCCTTAAAACAGGGCTTTGTCGCCTGCAAAGACTTGCAGCTGATGGCAGCATTTGTTCTGGCCAGATGAGCAGCTGGGGAGACTAAACCTCCCCCTAAACTACAGAGTGGATGGAGTTTCATCTTGTACCTGACACCAAAGTACAAATCTTAATCTGACATGTGAATGGGAGGGAAGCATTTGCTGCTTCATACCAGATCAGCAGCATCAAGGAGAGCTTAGCTCTGTGAACAATACACATACTTTTCAAAAAGGTGCATTTCTGGCCCAAAAATGCAGAATGTACTCTGTCCTCAGTTTATCTGATAGGTAAAGTTACTAATGTAACAAAGTGAGTGACATTTACATAGCATCTTTCATCCTGAAAGATTCCAAAGCTCTTTTATAAATGATATGCTTATGGAAATCACTTCCCTGTTGGAATGGAGCCAGCACTGAGTTTTAAGGCAGCAGCCAGCTGGACAAATGCTCTGGGGCACCAATTTGGTCAAGGGCAACAGTTGGAATTATTTCTTCATGCAAAGAGTGACATGAGTTAGTGAGAACCTAATTTTCCTTGGTACCTGCAATCACTGCTTTATTGCGCGTGGACTAACTATTTAGTTGCATCCACTGCAATTTCCATAAACTTTCCACTATTTCTGAAGACAGAGGATACTCAAAAAGAGATTGTACAGGATCAGAAATTGCTTTCCCTAGTGGTCCAACAGAATGAAACTCTGTTAGGAAAGGAGGCACCATGAATAACCTGTGCATTGCACCAGCTGCCTAGACATGGTTTCAGTGTGGGGCAGCATTTCCAGTTGGCACAGCCCCAGTTACTTGAAAGGATCTATTCTAAAGTATATCCTCTGGGTTTTCACTTTATAAAATCATTCCATTTTATAACTTCATTTTCCTTTCCTAGAAGAAAGTCTTGACAATGGATACCATGAACTTTTTAAAATAATCTTATTTTCCTGTCCCAATCAGAGGATGCACTCCTGGTGCCGCTCTTTTCTCTCTGTCACACTGTGTGCATGTTGGAGTTGTAGTATCAGTTTCATCATTTTCTTCTCTCTATTTCCATACCAGAGACTTTACCAAGGAACCCAGCTTTGCCCCCAGGGCAGAAGCAATCTCTGAATGGACAAAGTAATCCTGAAGTCTATTGGCTCCTGGAGGAAAATGAAGGATCCTCTCCTCTGCTTTATGTTGTGTGGAGCAGACTGACCAGTGCAGATCACAGTATCACCAAGGAAGAGACCTCATAGATCATCAAGTCCAACCCTTCACCACAGAGCTCAAGCCTAGACCATGGCACCAAGTGCCACGTCCAATCCTGCCTTGAACAGCTCCAGGGATGGTGACTCTACCACCTCCCTGGGCAGCTCATTCCAGTAGCCAATGACTCTCTCAGTGAAGAACTTTCTCCTCACCTCAAGCCTAAATTTCCCCTGGCACAGCTTGAGGCTGTGTCTTCTTGTTCTGGTGCTGGCCGCCTGAGAGAAGAGAGCAACCTCCTGGCTACAACCACCCCTCAGGTAGTTGCAGACAGCAATAAGGTCACCCCTGAGCCTCCTCTTCTCCAGGCTAAACAATCCCAGCTTCTTCAGCCTCTCCTCGTAGGGCTTGTGCTCGAGGCCTCTCACCAGCCTCGTTGCCCTTCTCTGGACACGTTCAAGCATCTCAATGTCCCTCTTAAACTGGGGGGGCCCAGAACTGGACACAATCAGTATTTCAGTATTAGGGGGAGCACACCTGACATATCCCTTCCACTACCCATTTTCACTTAGTCTTGATTTAGGTGTGGTGTGGTTAAACCAAGATAATTGGAAGCCAAAAAAATAATATATATATATGTGAAAAACAATAAGCATGAATGTTGAAGCTACTTGATACTATATATTAACTCAAGAAAGATGAAATCTGATCTGATTTTTACGTGTTTGCTTTCTCTGAAAACCAAAGCAGGGGTTTGCAAGTCCTCATTAAGAAATGTCCATCACACAGGACCTGTTAGCAGATGAACACCTGTGGGATGAGGAACTGGGGAAAGCCTTGCACATAGCTGTCTGTCTGCCTAGGCAGCTTCTGTGGTACAGATCAGTAAGTCACACTGAAATTAGTAGGAACCATTTTACCTGTCATGTAACTGAACTTCATATATTTTTGCAAGTAATTTAAAAGGAAATAAAATAACAAAATATCCTTTCATTCTCTATTACCTATGTGGCATGTTGTCTATGTAGTAGAATTACTGAGAACAAAATGATGTGTTTCTTTGGCTACAAGAATGGAGATTTTCTCTGACCTCTACAGACTACTACAAAAAAGATTCAATATGGCCCATAACTGCTAAAGCATCACAATTTAACTTATTATAACCTGTCTCCAGAACTTTGTATTAAGCAGACTAATGCACAAGCCTCAAACCTCTTAAAGCAATGATTGTGCTATATCTTAGATGAGTGCTGCAAATACAATGCTGCAAATACAAGCTGAAAACTTGAAAAATGCAGGACATAAGTCTTCTTGAGGACAGTAATTTTTGCAAACTACTGTAACAAGATTCAGTGTTAAACTTTTTACCATCCCTGACAAACAGGAAGCACTGGAGGGCTGGCTGGGAATTGTGATTTCTGCTCTACGAATAGCTTGCCCTGTGTTCCGCAGGTGCTAAGGTAAAATCTGAACATTAAAAACAAACCTACCCTCACACAGAATAGAATAGAATCAATCAGCTTGGAAGAGACCTCCAAGATCATCCAGTCCAACCTAGCACCCAGCCCTAGCCAATCAACCAGACCATGGCACTAAGTGCCTCATCCAGGCTTTTCCTGAACACCCCCAGGGACGGTGACTCCACCACCTCCCTGGGCAGCCCATTCCAATGCCAATCACTCTCTCTATGAAGAACTTCCTCCTAACATCCAGCCTATACTTCCCCCGGCACAACTTGAGGCTGTGTCCCCTTGTCCTGTTGCTGGTTGTCTGGGAGAAGAGACCAACTCCCACCTGGCTACAGCCTCCCTTCAGGTAGTTGTAGACAGCAATGAGGTCTGCCCTGAGCCTCCTCTTCTCCAGGCTAAACAACCCCAGTTCTCTCAGCTTCTCCTCATAGGGTTTGTGTTCCAAGCAAAGCACAGAAAGTGTTGAAGAAAATAAAGTCTGAAATCTTTCTTTTCAGTTGTTCATTAAAGGCCTCTGTTCCCAGCACTAGCATCAAGGACAATAGGTATCAAAAGCTGCAATCATTTTCTGAGGTTTGGTGGTGGTGGTGGTGGTTGGGTTTGGTTTATATAAAGCAGTAACATAGAGGTGTCTGGGGCATAATCTGGAACTCAAGACCTCTTAACCCACCACGATGACAGACAAGAAAGTTGTGGTACTTTGACATATTGGCTTCAGACAGGACACTATCTTTAAAACTTTTAGCTGGAAGAGATGATTAAGGCAGACAGGCAGACTGAATGGTGTTACCTGCAAAAGATACGCAAAGAGCAGTACACTTCTGTAGACCAGCTCCTGGCTACTGGATAGAATTGCAGACATTAGGATCTTCACAAACGTTAATTACAGCCTAGCTGTTTGGGGTTTGGGAGTTTTTACTAGTTTTTGTTTGTCTTTTCCTTCTGTCTGGTTGGTTGCTTGTGGGTTTTTTTAAGGAGTAAAAAACCCAACCCAACCCTGAGAGGATGAAACATCATTTTTCATAGTCTTTGCAATTTTACTGGCTAGGTGACCTATATTCTGACAAAGAATTATGCAACACAGATCTTTTCCTGCATAGATGATCATTAAAAAGTATGTTAACTGAGTATTTGATCTCTTTCTGAGAGATGAAGTAGGTGTGAATAACAGAGATCTTTTCTAGATGCAATACCCTTTCGCAGTACAGCTGCTTGTACTACCTTAACTGCAGCACCAAACATGCAGCTCCTACATGAGTCCCTTTTACCCACAGCTTTTAATTGCTTTGCACTGCTCTCATCTTACAGATGGAGAAACTATACTCAGAATTGAAGACAACATGGTCCAGCTGACTTGCTGCTCAGCTGTCTGGCAGTGTGAGTGCTGCTGCCTCCTGGTTCACAGTCCAACTGTATCACCTGGAAAAAACTTACTACAGCTATCCCTTTCTCTCCGAATCATTTTTGATTTGAGAGAGGTATATAACTGTAGTGCTTGCAGTGATCTCTTCTTACACATAAGATGCACTTGAAAAAGTGTATTTGACATAGGATTCTATAGTAGAATTCTCTGTATGGCATGAAATCCCAACTGACAGTAGATGACTTGCTATACCTTGTTTTAATTACTTCTTACTGTATCTAGTATCAGCAGCTATCAGCATGACTTAATGAAATCTACAAACCACTGATTTTAACTAATTTCCAATCACCCAAAACAGACTTTGAGATTTATCAGGAGGCATCCATGCTGCCAGTAGGGCAGGGTTTGGGTACAAGGGCTACTGCTAAGTCAGATAAGTAGGCCTCAAAATAGACACAACTTTCCAGTTAAATTCAACAGCTTGAATCACATCAGACTCAGACACGAAGCCAGAGCTGTGCAAATGGAGCACATTCAAACTGGGCTGCTCTGCCATGCTGGCAGACCGTGCACTTTTGTACAGAGTAAACACAGGAACCTGACCTGGGACTGGCAGCACTGTGGTGATAGGCTTGATAGAGCAAACATGGGCCTATCCATGCCCAGACATGTTCCCCTGCCCGCCCCCAACCCCGGCTTCTGTGCTGAGGGAAGCAAGCATGGGAGAGGAGGGCAAAAGCCCTGGCCTCACCTAATATGGTGAAGCCTGGCAAAGTGCCATTCTGATTGGCTAATCTATGGCCAGTGCCCCATTAGTCTTGGGCTGGGTATTGATAAAAGGGATAAGCAGGAAGCATGGGGCTGCTGCTGCCTCATTTTGCATCTTGAATTTGCCTGGAGAGCTTACCAGGAACAGGCTCTAAATGCCTGCATGGGATCAGCCTGCATAGCCATCCAGACATTGTGCTGAGGCTGCACATTGCAAGACATCCTGCCTGCCCCTGAAAGTCTGCTGCTAAGACTAGAAGTCCTGGACATACGCAGATCGTCCAGAGGAGCCAGGAGACAAGGTCAGAGATTGTCTGCCTCTTTTCCCCAGGAGGCTGGGAAGAATCAAGTCTCAGCAGCCAACAAGACAGAGTTCCACGTGCTTTGGGTACTGTCTGATTTATACTTTGAGAGTAAATACTTAAAAGCCTCTTCCAGTATAATATTTGCGTCTACCACTTTAAGAAACAAGTGCTCTAGTTTTGCCTGTTCCCTGCCTGTCTAGATTTCCAACCTGTGCTGTTTCAAATCTGTGAATAAGTTTTCTGGTGAGTTTTAATATTAATAAACAGTTTTCATAGTTATTAACAATCATTGCCTGGATATAAAAAATAATACAGATTATTAATTTTGCATAATCCATCACAAGTATGCAGGACTATTTTGGGCAAACGAGAACAACTGAGACATCTCTTAGCTCAGCACAGAAGGAACAAAAAGTGGAAGGAGTTACTTTTGTTGTGACCAAAAGCCACTGGGTTTAAAAAGCATGCCAATACTACAAAGCTCTGGGGTAAAAGGTAAGAAAGACTGCACAAGCAAATGTAAGACAGTTACTTGTACACCAGCTAATGGTGCCACCACCAGCACAGGTGGCGCACATCCTGCCTTCCTTGGAAGCAGCATTTACTAGTAACAATTGTTAATATGGAATTCAAGACCTTCCAACAGATGGTTGATCAGCTGTGAAGGACAATTGTCCTGTTCACAGTAAAAGCTCACTGCTAACTTTCCCATGCCCATTCTAGACTGTGAGACATAGTTCAAAATTCTTCAGGGAAAATGATGTGCATATTTCTTTACTTTCTTACAGGTCCCACAGAAGCTACCAAAATAGACAAGAATTGATTTTTTTTTCACCCACAATGCACTGAGAATCATAGAATCAACCAGATTGGAAGAGACCTCCAAGAGCATCCAGTCCAGCCTACCACCCAGCCCTATCCAGTCAACTAGACCATGGCACTAAGTGCCACATCTTCAACACCTCCAGGTATGGTGACTCCACCACCTCCCTAGGCAGACCATTCCAATGCCAGTCACTCTCTCTGGCAACAACTTCCTCCTAACATCCAGCCCAGACCTTCCCTGGCACAACTTGAGACTGTACCCCCTTGTTCTATTGCTAGTTGCCTGGGAGACGAGAACAACCCTCACCATGCTTCAGGTAGTTTTAGACAGCCCCCAGACAGAAATAATTAGATATATGTTGAGGTGGAGAAGATGCAGGTTTGCCAGACTACTGACTCTACCAAACCATCCCACGACTGAGTCCTCAGAAGCACTCCATGAGGGAAGCAAAACTACAGCTTAAGAGCCTGACATCATATAGAACCAAAAAAAAAAAAAAAAAGTGAATTGTCAATAAGCTTTCTGCTGCTGGCAGTCACAATTCCTAAGAATTCCTTAGCCAGAAAGTAGCCTGCTCTCAGTTTGTGGAGACTGTGAACTTATAAAGTTGGTATATTTATACATGCTTTTGCAGAAGGTGAGTTGGTATATTTATGTGAAAGGGCATAAGACTTTGCTAATAGGAGAGCAGGAGTGACAAAAACCAACACATAGATATCTATCTATATCTGTATATATCCCTACAGAGTGGACTGTTGAACAGATGATCCTCATAATTTTAGAGTAGAATCATAGAATCAGCCAGGGTTGGAAGGGACCACAAGGATCATCTAGTTCCAACCCCCATGCCATGGGCAGGCATACCTTACCCTAGATCAGGCTGGCCAGAGACTCATCCAGCCTGGCCTTAAACATCTCCAGGGATGGGGCCTCAAACACCTCTCTGGGCAACCCATTCCAGCCTCTCACCAAAATCTTACTTCTGCAAATCTTTCTGCTCTTATAGCATAAATACCACACTCCAAGGGAACTAGTAGGAAGTGTAGTATGTCATATCTAACTTTAGTAAGAACATAGCAGAGATCTAAGTATGCTCCACATTCACACATGGCAGGAAGTTTCAGAATGTCACAATTTGCCTTCCGGGGATGCAGCTCTTTCAACCTATTGTCCATCTTACCAGGGACTGAAGTCACAGTCATACACACATTTTCCAAGGAATCTTCCACAGTCCTATATTTAAACATCAAACCCAAAACAGAACCATAAACTGCTTGCATTAGTCCAAGGCTTAGGACAACACTCACGCCATGTCAAGAGAGAAGCACCATCGTTAGCAGTAAGATAAAAGTCACTCAGCAAGACAAGCTGAAACAAGGTAAGAATCAGCCAGGCCTTGCATGCCACAGAGATACATAGGGAGGCACTTCACTTTCAAACAGATTCTGCACGTAGCAACAGCAGCATACCACACCTGGACTCACATGGGTAACTGCATGCCTCACAACGAAGCTGCACCAGCAGAAATTTGTCTGAGGCTAGACCAAGAACCACAGATCACTGAGGCCAAAGTCAGGGGCTTCCACTATGATTAAATAATCTGTGATGTTTACTTTATTAACAATAAGTAAAAACCTACCAAAGGAAAGAGCCTATCTGACATTTTTGAAGTTCCTTGTTTAAAATCAATGCCAGTGACTAAGAAATTCTTATTTCTCATTTCTCTATTATGAGAAAAACTCAGACTAAACCTGAACTATAAATTGGTTCAAAATGTTTCCCAAAGCTGCAACTAAATTTAAGCTGTTATTCTGGAAATTTTGCCGATCTCAGAAACCAAACTGGAACTGAAGCAAAACAAAGACCTTCTAAGTTCAGAATATGAGTTCATCTGAAAAAAACAAGTTTCTCTGGCAGGTTCTGAGCAACAAGAGGATAGCGTGACTCTAAGAGTCCTTTAAAAACCACCACCCCATCCTGTGTCTGTCCTTCCCTCTTTCCTCACCGCACTAAGCGCCAGTCAGTGGTCACAAACTTTCTTCTTTAGAATCAGCTACCCTCAGGAACTACTTTGCAAGGTGAGATCCATGTAAACTACTTTGACTCCTGTTTCTAGTGGAGGAAAACACTGTTGATCATTAGTTTTAGTTTCATCCATCAATACCACTACTACACCTAGTGTCAGAGAGTTATACATACGTGCAGGGTTTGGGCTTTCAGAAGGGAGAGAAAGGAGATTTCACTTGTCAGCAAGCTGACACTTCCATCATTCCTGTTCCCCTGGCTAGTACTGGCCCTACCTGTATTACTGGCATCACTTTTTTTTCCTCACAAGCAGCATAGTTCCCTATACCAAACTTAAAGTATTAAAAAACACTCCAGTACAGGTCCAGGACTAAAAATGGTGCTCAAATAGGGGGAGGAGATGGAATTTAACACTTCACCTTATTGAAGACGTGTGCTGAGAGTATGTGAACTAAATAAACTGTTACTGGCTTAGAATCAGAGCTCAACTGAAACAGCTTCAATCACAGCTGGATCTGACCCACAACTGATTCAAACATCCTGGTTCAATTCTCTGGTTATAAGGGTCTTCTTGTAATGATAAGCTGAAATCAGCAATTAGGAAGTATTCATGGCAAGGGAGTGCCAGAACGCATGTAAGGAAGGTCAGGCCTGGGCCCAGGTCTCATAAAAATTCCAAACTGGAACAATAATCTCTATGCAGAGCAAACATTTCAATATTGACACAGCTAAAGCATAGTAGGGATAGGGTTGCAGGAGGGAAGCAGCAAGCATTTGTCATTTATATGAAGACAACAAGGTGTACATGTTCCTTAAAATAAAGTTGTTATAGATTCCACTAGGCACCATGGCAGTTGTACAGTTCTTGTATTAATCTCTAACTACATTCTGCAGGATATATCAATAGAATTAAGTATTTATGAGCTATAAATATGTCAGGAAACAGACACACCCTATGTAAGTAATATATGACTGTGCCGGTGTTCCTCATAAGCTCTCTACTGATGTTCTCAGCTAAGATCAGGTTTTTACCTGCTAATGAGAGAGAGAACAGCTTTAAACTTTCTGTTATTGGCTCCTCTAGAGTTTTCTCTCTGATAATTTGCCAATAATTCACCTTCCTCTTCTAATTGACTGGATCAGGGTTTCCAGATCACAGTAAGAGATGTGGACAATGCATGAAGTTAATGAAAATATCACTTGTATGTTCCACTCCTTTAGGCTGCTGGGTAGCTCAAGTGTAGTTCTCCACTGTCTGTTTTATGGACAGTCTTCCAGGCTACAGACTCATCTGGGACACAGTCTCAACAAGATTCTGAACATGGAAAGACACAGTTTGTGTCAGGGTGAAAGTTGTATGCTGGCTCTGAAAAGAGTGCAAAGCCGTGAAAATGAGCCACAGAACATGAAAACAACTTCTAAGCAGAGAATGACAAAAGACATTATGTGCATCCTGGAGTCATCCTAAGACAAACCACATCCTCTTTTCAGTACTGGCAAAGAGGCAACTTTTCAGTTCACAGCTGGTGATTCCCAAGAGTACTCATATTCTAATTTATATGCCCTCTTGTAAGACTACAGATCACAACAGTATTCTAAACAATAGTTTTAATCAGGAGAGGGTTTTTTCTGTCTGTAGTTTGGATCACAACAGCTCACACCATTAAGAGTTTTCCCAGCATTCTGTAAGATGTCCTTTGGAGTGTGCTTGGTTTGTTTTTTTTGCTGCTTTTTGGTTTGTTGTTGGTTTTTTTTTCCCTTTCTTTTTGAAAGTAGTCAACCAGTGTGTTATAGCTTTGAAGTGATGGACTGCTCCTTAAATGAGATAGTATTATGAGGTTTATGGTGCAGTCATAGCTTTCCCCACCTAGTAGAATCAACAGCTCCTTTCTCATTATGCTCTTGATATTCCTGTGTGATCCTGCCAACTACAAGCTAAAGATCTGCTTAATTCAGTTGTAAGAGACAATGTGCACACACAAAAATGGGAGGCAGAGAGGGAGGCAGAGAGGGAGGC